>JBAMJV010013327.1:0-29402 GCA_037951105.1 Echinarachnius parma
TACTACTACTACTACTACTACTACTACTACTACTACTACTACTACTACTACTACTTCTACTACTACTACTACTACTACTACTACTACTACTACTACTACTACTACTACTACTACTACTACTTACTACCACCTTCACCACCACCACCACCACCACCACCACCACCACCACCACCACCACTACCACTACCACTACCACTACCACTACTACTACTACTTCTACTACTAATACTACTACTATACTACTACTACTACTACTACTACTACTACTACTACTACTACTACTACTACTACTACTACTACTACTACTACTACTACTACTACTACTACTACTACTACTACAACTATTTCGAGATTACTGATATCAGCCTGTCCACATCTGCCTTCTAACTTCTTCATTATAATATGTATTGATTAAAGTGAATTAAATGATCTTATGAAATAAAAACGATTAACTTACCGCTCCCGACCTGTAGCTGCACTTATAATTCCACGGGAATCTCATCTTTAGCTTAGTGTCTGACAACAATTCGGGTTCGCAGTTCGGTAACTTTATTCCAATTCTGGCCCAGTCTTCCTAGAAGATACCAGATGAAACAGCTAGAACAGAACGTCGACCAATATGGCCAATAAAATAGGCCGAAAATTAAGAAGAGCAGAGAGGATGTCCTTTATTCAAATGTATGTCATGAGATTTGTCTCGCTGCCGTACTGCTTATACAATAAAATACATGTAATCCCATTCATGCAAGACCAAAGCAATTGCTGAGGATTGTAGCCGCAGACGTTTATGATATTAAAGAGGTCCTATAACTTGAGGCTTGAGCAAAGGTCAGTTGCATTGATAGTACTAAGAATGCCAGTAAAACTGTACCACACAAAGTATCAAATATTCAGTTCAGTATATCGTTGAGCTGAACAATGGGCCTATTGTCTGCAGGTTTGATTTGTCCGATCCTAAATTGGTGCAATACCAAACTGATGAAGCATCTTTCCCCTTCCGGTGATGACGTCGTTTAGTTACGCCTGTCGAAGACGTTTACAAATATACACTTGATTTACTCAATCAAGTTCAACAAACCACTGAAGTAACAAAAGGTCAACAGAACGTATGTATATGCCTATCATTCACATAGAGCATGTTGTATTCAATCATTGATCCAATGCTGCCAGGTTGTGGGAAGAAAATATCGTTTGACAATAATCTACCAAATGAATACGGTTGACTTTGCGCAAGTTCAACAGGTGTCAGCTGGTAAAGAAGAGGGCTTACTCCAACGTCAGTGTGGATCTTTCCGAAAAGTGCAAGTTGTTTCCAATGTTATGATGGGGCAAGCGAAACCGAGAGGTGTCGAGATGCAAGCTAATAAGATAGTTTCCCTAAAATAATGAAACTTGCCTACTATGTTACCGGCCGGAGAGAATGGAGAGAGGCTAGCTCCTATCTCACCGCGCACACTAAGTTCTGGCAGTCTTGAGTGTGATGCTCAGAGTTTACCATTCGTCAGCGAGATATAGTTTCCATAAAATGATGACATTTGCCTACGATGTTACCAGTGAGAATGGAAAACTGAGATACCTAGCACATGAGTGATACTATATTCTTGATGCTAAGACTTTTTACAGCAAAAACGGATAAAATATTCTTTACTACGAACCGGTATATATCAGCGACGTTTTGATAAGCATGCTAAGTGCAAAAATGCCCAACTCTGCTGTTGACTGTTGTGTAATTGTCCGTTGTATTTTACATGCTTATGAGCAGCCTTATTAGTGTACATCAGCCGACTCGACCCTCTCTCGATGGGCGAATAACAAAACAGTTGTAGTGTATTTGCCTAATATCTAAACTGGTTCGGTAAGGAGAAAAGCCCAAGGATGTAAAAAGAATTGAAGGACCATGTAAAAGTAAATAATTAGCAAAGACCTACAAATACGTTTCATTCAATTTGGTTGTATTCGACTAACACGCGAAATGCTGGGCCTAGATTTGATAGGGCTATTTTGAGTGATAGATTGGTAGGATGACAAACTATCATTGATAGTATGACAATGACAAACGTTGAAATGAGTTTTTAACTTTGCTGTCACTTGCTTGGACTGACGTAGGGTTAGTAAAATATATTTTGAGAGTCAATATAATATGGGGCCTAAATTTTCGATCCTAGCATAATCTTCTTCGAGGGCAAACAATATTTTTCTGTGTCCTGAAAATAGTCACTCGATGGATGTGTCAAAACTGAAAATATATACTGTTGACCAGTGGTATATAGCGAGTAATGAAAGATGATGAAATGTTTGTATTACCGTCATTATAATCTATGATTGATATTATGCTAACGGTCGAATTATTTTCGTAATTTATTGTATGAAATTGTAATTGTAGCTCAATCAAATTGTTAATGCATTGTATCATAGTTTCATAAAAATTGTTAATTAAATAATTTACAAAAAGCTGCATCAGTTCGGTGATCCCTCAGTTGATTTCTTAATCCTTCAGGTTTGTGTTAGGTTTATACTGTTATAGCTGCTGACCCACACGCGGATCGATAACTAAAGGGTTTTGATCAGGGCCGAAGAAAGGGGTTTCAGCCATGGGCGTCAATAGGCGGGGGACAGGTGAGGGGACATGTCCCCCCCCCCCCCCCCCACACACTTTTGAAAGTGGAGGGGATCGCCCCCCCCCCCCCCCCACCCCACTTTTTCATAAATGTATACATTATGTATGTTTGATTCCATAAATTGCACTACATATAATGTGAAATTTCTGTCTCAGGTATGCACCAAATCGCACAATTTCAAGCCCAAACGTGCAAAAGCTCCCTACAGTGGGGAGGGGGACACACCCTCCACCGCTAGGTCGCTTCGCTCCCTCGCAATGCCCCCCCCCCCCCCCCCCCACACAACATTTTTGAGAAGCTGTTGACGCCCTCGGTTTCAGCGCAATGTCTTTCTTTAGCTCAGCTGGTAGAGCACCGGTCTAGCTATCCGGAGGTCTAGTTCGAATCCCGGAGAAACCCTATTTTCTTTGCTCAGTGTTCATTAATTAAAACAAATCATGTTCTTCCATTTGCACATCGGTCTGTTCGAGCAGCCCTCAAAGTAAACACATAATTATGAGTTGTTATAGGCACCATGCTGTGTGAGGGCAGTATTCATAAATGTGTGAAGTGTAATATTGTCATAACTATTTACAGAATACTCACAATAATGGGCGTGTAATGCAGTAGCTACAGTCACATTTGCTCTACGGCGAGCGTACGGCGGCCGTACGCCCCCGAAATCGAGAGAAACGTGCGGCGGCCGGAGAAAATCTGCGGTGGCCGCAGGGTCCCCGTACGGCATAACCGTATATTTTACAGGCCGCAGGCAAGTTATACACAAGATCGGAAAACCGTGCACGGTTTATGCTCGTTTTACCGAGCACGACTAGGGCAGCCTTACGCCCGCCTTACGGCGGCCTAACTGTCCCCGTACGATGGCCTTGCGGTAGGGGTCACACCCACGGGCGTAGCGACTTACGTAATACCCATTCAACTGGGGGGGGGGGGGATGAATGAATAGATCATCCCCCCCAGTTGAATGGGTATCAATGACATGTCTACGCCCGTGGTCACACCCTGCGGGCAACGCAAGGACCACGCAAGGCTCCCGTACGTACGCTCGCCTCACGCCATCCGTACGGCCCCCGTGGCAGTCTGCGAAAAGGTATTATACCAGTTGTTTTATATGTAGGTATATCATATCTGTCACGGAGATTGAAGACAACGTTATAAACAGATGGCGATGATTGTTCCTGAACGGCTGAGGCTGGGCTACCTGCGGATGCAGCTGAGGCGGGGGCATCGAGAGCGAGATACCTGACCCTTGCAGCCCTCATTCTCCATGAGCAGCAGAAGGCCCGACAGCAGAGAACAAGAAGGACGATTTGGGTGAAGCCCTGGCTCGTGCGGCGTGAACCACTGGGCCACTAGCACTACGACAACCTCATGCAGGAGCTGATGCGTAAATCCAGGGGTGACTTCAAGGCATTTCTGCGGATGAAACCTGCAATGTTCCAGGAGATGCTGGTCCGTGTCGCTCCCAGAATCACCAAAAGCGACAGTGCCAGGCCCCCTCCCCCCCCCCCCCCCCCCCCCCCTTGCGCCAGGCATGAAGCTGGCCATTTCACTCCGGTTCTTGGCAACGGGTGACTCTTACCACTCGCTTGCATTGAGCTTCAGGGTGGCACATAACACCATATCACTGTTTGTGCCCCAGGTGTGCGATGCAATCTGCGAAGAGTACCGATATGAGGTGTTCATGACCCCCTCAACTCCTGATGGATGGATGGAAGTGGCCCAGGGCTTCAGGAGGAGGTGGAACTTCCCTCACGGTTGCGGGGCCATCGACGGAAAACATGTCAAGATCAAGAAGCCATCAAAGTCAGGCAGCGCCTACTTTAACTACAAGGGCTTTATTTTCATTGTCTTGATTGGGCTTGTAGCAGCTGATAACCGCTTCCTGTGGGTGCGGAAGGAGCTGCCTCTGATGCGGGGATTTGTAACCGCTCTTCCCTTGCATATACATTTTGTCAACAATAACGAAATACGAAAATTAGACAAAATGTATAAATCCTAACCATTAAAATAAAAACAAACAATTGAAAGAAATGAAAAGAAGGTTAACAGGGACATAGTAATGTTTGTTTTATAATTTAATCATTACACTGTACGTGTTGTTTATTTTACATCAATAAGTATATGTGTTAGTATAGATTGTACAATTTTGTTTTAAATAATCACACCTCTAAAAAAAACAAAGACATTGTGCAATTATCAATTAGTGTGAGTGTGTGTGCGGTGTTAGTGTTACTGTATCATTGAGCATCAGTCTATAAACTAAAGATGTATCATTACATTAAAAATCAAATAAAACCTCCTTGATCAGTGACCAATCCCTGCACCAGAATGTTCAGTGCATACCGTTTGAGGGCAGCGTTCAAATGCATGTGTGCATGTGTTTGTTTACATTTTACGTACCCGCGCGTACGTGCGGCGCGGTATGTAGTCACCGGGCATCTCGCCGTGTCGGATCGGAACGTGCAACCTGCGAAGTAAGAGACGGCGGATTATTATTCGGGTATGAATCATATGAAAGTATATATTTATATTATTATACTACAATTACGAAGAAAAGGCCTTACTTTATATGTCTGTTCATGTCTGATTATTATGCTTGTGAAGTAGGGCAGTAGGGGGCGGGTGGGGGCATGCCTGTTCTGTCATGTGTAAAATACTCAAAATGTACACTACTTGCACCAGCACTACTAACCTAACCAGGCTCTGTGCGTAGCACAGAGCCTGGCATATTGAAGTGTGTGTTAGGTGTACCGCTCGTAACAATTATTGGTAAAAATAGTATATTATACAAATATACCAAGCTGTGAGAAAGTATAGTGGAATTATATATCTGAGGAGGGACTGGCATAGAAATATTTTTTCCGAGGGGCGAAGCCCCGAGGACAAAAATAGTAACTATGCCAGTCCCTCCGAAGATATATAATAAGCAAATAATTACCGTTGGTGAAGGCGATGGGACAAACTATCACTTCCGAGGCGATCTGGATGTAGCTATCTTTCCGAAGCGAAGCTGAGGAAAGATAGCGTATACATTCAGATCGCCGAGGAAGTGATGGTTTGCCATCGCCTGAAACCAAAAGGTGATTATTTGCTTTATATTCCACATCAATTATTTTGATCACAAACGACCTATAACTAACACAAATGGCCAAACAGTTTGGAATATTGAGCAGTTGATCGAGTCTTTTATTTTCATTTCGTCAATCCTGCACATGAACAAGATTTATGATTAAAAGTCAAAGACGCTTATACCATTGTCTATTAAGCGTAGCCGCGCGCAAACGTTGCGCATCAGCGCGCTACCTTTCTGCGCACTAACGCGCGCACGCGTATACTTGCGCGCGAACAATTGAATATCTACACAGTGCAACGCACTTTTACCGACTATCTAGTGAGTGCAACGCACTTTCACCCAAAATATCTACACAGTGTAACGAACTTTTCTTCTCCCATCAATGGTAGGCGAAACTATATTTCATCACGTGATTAACTTTTGACCAATCGTAGAGCAAGATTCTTAGTATGTGGAATATAATTTCCACTATACTTTCGAAATAAAAGGTTGGTATATTTGTTTTATATCCCTTCTGTTTGCTCTATATCCTTCGCATGATTATAATCATCGCACAAATAAATGATTTCAATTAAACTTAAGTATTAAGGAAAACAAAAGGAAAACAAACCATTGATCATAGAACCATCACTGCACTATGTTCTGTTTGTGACACTGGCCCCCTTAGCGCAATAGTCCTGGCACAGAGCGCGTATTGCGCTATCTTTCCATTCATGGTTACGCGCATTAACAATTAATGCGCACACAAATGCAAAACGCGCGCATCAAAGTGAATATAATCAACCCACTTTACATACACACGTGTGCATGTAATTGAATGGGAAAATATCCGATTCGTACATTACATACATGAAATGAAAATGAACTGATTTACTGTCACGACCATGGAAGGACAACGATGGAGAATGTGCACCATTTTCGAAATTGTTTACTTCGAAAACCGCCATGTTATACATGAAATGCATCTCTAGAATATTTGTTGGAACTTGTTGATATTCACGGGTGAAAATATTCTGTATTTCGTTTTAAATTACTCTTTGGGAAATCTCGTCGAGCATCTTTCGCAAGCTAAAACAAGACCTCCGCTCGCAGAGAAGCTATTATTACACGCATCTCTATGGGCAATATGATCTATAACGTTATTTTCCTGCTATCGGCAAAGATAGTGAAACATATTCCCCGATTTCAGATTTATAGTGGAAATAATCTTTATTGTGAGAGCCCCAATTGACCAATCACGTTTCTAGAATACTCATGAATATTCATAGAAGGGATATAAAAGATACTATACAATTTATATCTGGTTTTATACTTACGACGGATGTTATCCATGGACATCAATGGTCCACTGTCTTGATACATGAGGCTCCATTCGGTGTATTTATTCACAAAATTAGGTTTTTATCGTCCAGATTGTGGTAAGAAGCAAAAATTCCAAAATGGTATCCGAATTTGTGTCCACAGTGCGCATGCGTGAGGTCGCAGGTCAAACTTTGGCGTACGAGCGTACGAGCGTAGCACATCGCTGTGACGAGATGTCGATTGAAATTAAGAAGTTTTTTTGACATGAGGTGTTTTATCCCCTTTAATCAGATTATTTTTTAATTTTGTTTACTTGTACTACACACAGAAACCCCCATATATGTCGGCGCTACACAAAATTACTATGAAAACAATGATAACCTACCTCAAATTGATTATTTATGTCGATTGTCCTTGTTAGAATCCCGCTGTGCGATGCCGACGGATCGAAAAAAAAAGCCGGATTCTAACAAGGACGATCGACATAAATAATCAATTTGAGGTAAGTTATCATTCTTTTTATAGCAATTTTGTGTAGCGCCGTCGTACATAGGTATTTTAGGGTGCAGTACAAGTAAACAAAATTTTTAAAAAATCTGCTTAAAGAGGATAAAACACCTCATCGCCCATCTACAAACATGTTCCTGCAAGATTTCGAGCGATGTATATGCCAGGCGGTTAGGTTAACATTGAGTACAGTGGCCTGGCTTATATGTATTAGTCAACCGATCGCCACTTACGCGCGGAACCGGAATAAAACCTCGCCTATATATCCCAGCATGCATTGCCGATGACTTTGGAGGCGACAGGACAATTTCGAATATTTGTGCGAAGCCGTTTGGGATTAATCATCAATTTGAGGTAAGTTATTATTCTTTTCATATAATTTCTATGTAGCGCGCAGATAAAACGCACTTTTGTTCTCTAGAAAAGGTTAACCAAATACAAAAAAATTATAATTAAAGGTGATAAAAACACCTCATCGCAAAAACGCTACACCATTTCGATCGTCAGTAATTCACAGCTCTGTGCTACGCACAGAGCTGATCATAGTTACAGCACTACCACCTATACCGTTTGTGTATAGCATACAGAATCACATTGCCGTAGTGCGTTATTTTTTTGCTCGGCGGGCCAAATGATTGTGCGAGGGGTGTTGGCGAATTCACTTTGACCCAGTTGACAATGAGTTGTTAATGGTTACGACCCGACGCTAGCGGTATAGAACAATGGTACCACGTAGTGTGCGGCGCCATGTGTAACATACAAAGTATTTTACACATAAGTACAGGTATGACTACTTGGTACTATTATTCTATTTAATCCTGGTAACCATTAACAACTGGGTCAAAGTAAATTCGCGAACACCCCTCGCGCAATTAATGATTTTTACTTGCACTTTGTATGATATGCACCAACAAGTCTGCACTTCATGGGATACCCCACCACGCCACGGACGGTATTCTGAAAGGCTGATTAGCACTATATTAGTGTTCAATCAGCGTTTTTCATATTCTGAAAGCCAAATCAACTTCTCAATCATTTAACTACCATGGTAACCAGCATTTGGCGGGAAATCATTATGCGCATTTGCGTAATCTGCGCGCATCTTATTACGCGCTATTTAATTGCAAATTGGTATTGTGAAAGCTTGATTAGTGGTCCTAGAGCTCTATGCCACTAGTGACTGGTCAACTCTATGCCACTAGTGTCTGGTCAACTCTATGCCACTAGTGTCTGGTCAACTCTATGCCACTAGTGACTGGTCAACTCTATGCCACTAGTGTCTGGTCAACTCTATGCCACTAGTGTCTGGTCAACTCTATGCCACTAGTGTCTGGTCAACTCTTGAGGGTTTTTTTTTTATGTTAATTTGCATGGTTCTTCAAATGTATCTGTCTCAAAATTATACTTCTTTAGCTTGCTGTACAACAATTCAACATCACAGATCTGGCCTGGAATTCTGGAAACCCTCACAACATCAGCTCTCCATCTTATTTTGGACGTGGTGTGGCAAGATTGGTAGAGCACGCGCTTTCCAATCATGAGATCCCGAGTTCGAACCCAGTGTATGCCCATCGTGTTTGTCCCTCAGCAAGACAATTAATCCACTATTGCTGCTCTCTACCCTGGAGGTGTATAAATGGGGACCCGGTAGGAATGGTAGGAGTGGAACGTACATGCAATTGTACTTGTATACCGTTAAGAGCGTCATATGGCTGCCAGAATGCATTGCTCCCAAGGGAGCAGAGAGTGCACGTCATGTGCGGAATGATAGTGAGTGTGTCCAATGGCTGGGGTAAAGCGCTTAGAGATGATTATCAATCATATTAGGCGCTATATAAATCGAAACATCATTTTTAAATTTTTTTTTACTTGTAGGCTAATGTGACACATGTTTACGAGGATGTCGAGACTGGCCTACCAGTTGAAGCCGTGCAAGTTAGGAGCAGAGGTGTTCGGCATCGACCTGGCAAAATCTCAGCCACAGGATGTCATCGACCAGATCAAAGGCGATGTCACTGAACACAGGTAGGTGGCCAGGCGATTAGGTGTCACAATGAGTTGACCAAGATATATATATATGTTGGCATTCTCTACCAACATAACTGAAACATGCCCATGAGTTATAGAACCAATGCCTGCAATTGAGTAGACTATATCTTGGTAGAGAAGTAGAAAATGACAAAATGTTAAGGATTGGTAAAAAAGTTGAATCAGAGGATATTCATTTAGTTTTTTTCAACTAGCGAAATGTATACCACTGGTTAAAGAATATCTCAATGAGTCTCTTATCAACACAATGCCTCAAAGATTGATAAGTTTGACAAAGCAAGAGCCTGATATTGGGTGAAAGGCAGGTTGAGATTCATTGCATAGCTAGATTCTAAATACTATAAATATCCTCTTTCCACCCCCCCCCCCCCTTTCTCTGTAAGCTGAGCCTGACTATGCAATTGTATTTTTTATTGATCCTTTGTCTTTTCATCTATCCTTTATATAGATTACTAATCTTCAGGAAGCAGAGCCCCATATCTGGTGATCGGCACGTTGAAATCAGCAAATGGTTCGGGGAGCTAGAGTCTACCTTCTACAAGCACCCTCGTTCACCGCACCCCGACGTCTTCAGGGTGTCAAACCTTGAGAGCGAGGGGTGCAGAGGGGTGGGGCGAACCGGCTGGCACATAGATGGCAGTTTCCAACCAGCTCCATTTGGTTACTCGCTCTACTACATGCACAAAGTGCCAAAGAACGGAGATACAGGTATTGACAAATGATGATGATGATGATGATGATGATGACGATGATGATAACAAAGATGATGATGGCAATGGCAATGTCAATGGCAATGATGATGATCATCATCATGATCATGAATCAAGCATTGTTTAAACTAGTATTTGAATAAATTATGATACTTGACGTTGTAATTTAAATATTATCTTTATGATACCATTATGTGTCAAATAAATTAAAAAGCAGTTGGTTGACATGAGTTGTAAAGTTTCAATTTCTGATTTGTTTTTCCCACCAGTGTTTGCCCCTCTCAATGAGATCATCACCGGTCTCCCCCAGAGCCAGCTGGACCGATGGGAGAGACTCTACATGATGAGTGATAGGAGAGGGGGAGTGGCGCATCCCATGGTTTACTCTCATCCGAGAACAAGCAAGAAGGTGAGAAGTTGATGTTGATACTGACAATGAAGATGAAATGATGACCACCACCACCAACAACAACAACATAATCACTATCAATTCATCTTCATTATCAATATCATCGCCATCACCATTTTCATAAGATCTTCCTTATCATTATCAGCAGCAGCGACAGCAGCAGCATCACCACCACAATCTTCTTCATAGATGTGGTCGTCATCATAATCATCATCACCATCAACATGTCGTGATGGTGGGGGAAGTGGTTGTAATGGTGATGAGGAGGAGGCGGAGGAGGAGGATGGTGGTGTTGATGAAGTTGTTGATCATATATGACAAATATTTTGATTATAGTATGCTATTTATTATAATGAAAATTACCATCTTTTTGTCTTCTTTTGAAATGTTTCCAGACTCTGTGTTTCCATCTTGGCATGACAGAAGCCTTCATGTGGGACTGTGATTCGGAAAGAGAGAGAATAGCAGACCAGAGGGAGACCATGGAGATCCTAGAAGAGATCCATCAGGAGTTCATCAAGGATGATGGAGCCATACAATATTCACACAAGGTGAGTAACCAAGCCCACCAAACAGACTTATAGTCTGGAATTCACAAAGGAGGTTTACACACACAATGGTCTACATCTATGAAGTGCTGCTTGTAGACAAATTTTTTAAAAATGCTAATTTGTAATGATAGTGCTTGCTAACCAGCAAATTCCACCATTTGAGAAGACAGACATTCAATTAGTGCCTTTAGAAAATGTGTACTATCAACATTGTTAACAAGTAAGGAGTGTACATTCTTTCACCATCAGTTTACAAATGACGCTCCATAGATGTAGGTGGACCTTGGTTTAAACCAAGGTTTACACAAACCTCCTTTGTGAATTCCAGCCATAGTGGACTGTCGTTCAAAACAATCGCAATAGAGAATGACTCTTTGTAAAGACATGTGTGTGTGTGTGTGGGTTCCAAAGCTCAAATGTAAGTCATAGTTAACTCTTTTTATAACAAGAGTTTTGATACTGCAATTGAGTTTCATTAGTCCTATTGATGTTTCTCTTATAAGATTATTTTATTGCATAGTTTTGATACAGCACTTTAATTTTATTTGTCCCCTGTATTAATTCTAAGAATAGTCTTCTTTAAAAAAAAAAACTGTTCAGCTTTTGCCATCCCATATTTTCCAACATCATGCTACAAACTTGGGTTTCAAGAAGAACAAACAAATGTGTATTGTTCCTTGCAAGTGTTACGCTTGTGAAACATTTGGCTTCGTATTATGAGTTTAGAGGCAGTGTTGTATTAGTGTACATGTTTTTAAACTAATCTGTTGCTAAACCCGTTCCCTTTGAGATTCTGATATTCCCATAGACTTTGTACAGCTGCCCACTTGGTTCCTGTAGGCTGTAGTCATGGGGCCCACAACTTAATAATAATCAATAAATGTATACATTTTGCTTCTACACTTCTAACTATAATGTTGAACGTTATTTTTCTGTAATCCATTCATACAGTGGGAGGAGGGAGATTTCATCATCTCGGACAACCTTGCAGTGGGGCATGAAGCCACCCCCCAGACACAGCAGCCCTTGGAGCAAGTTGGTCTTAGGATCCTCCATAGGACCACAATCAAAGGCACGGAACCACCAACAAAGCACTACCAAGTCTAGGAATGCATCAGATCTGTCTTAACAGCCACCTGTCTATATAGCAGCAAACCTGTCTTTCTTCGCCACCAAAAGTGATCCCCTTCTAAGAAAAACGATGTTATGGAACCTGTCGATAAAAACTCTCTACAGTGGCCACATTTCTTGTTTTCCTTATATACACAGGTTTGACTGTATGCTTATCCAGGAAGTGATATAGAAAACTATGCTAGTTTTGACATCGAATGAGTCTTTTATGCAAAGTCTATGAAGCCAAGAAGCCACTACCCTGTGGAACAAGTTTGCTTCAACTCGCAGAATCCTTCACAGGACCGGTTGATGTTAATAATCATTCATCCATCAGTCGATGTAGAATAGTACAACTTATGAATCTCTGCAGCCTTCCTAATATTTTGGCAAGAATAGGGCAATTATCCAATATTAGATCATTCATTTAACTAAGGGGAGAAGACATTTGTATTTATGTATTTATTGTTGTGCTTGTCTTAGAAAGAAAATAAGGATTTGAACAGAAAATGGCAGTCCCCCTACCCCTTTATCTCCCTGTATGCCCATCCTTCTATCATCATGTCTTTACACATTGATGTGGACAACTGTCATGCCTCTATCATTCAAGATTCTTGGTGATTGAACACTGTCTATTTGATGAATTAAGGTGTGCAGTTTGCACTGCATGGCTGAATGTATAATATACAGGAAATTTTAAATAGAAATTACGAACATGTGATCATCTTAAGCAAATTACTCTGCATTTAAAGAAGAATACGTCTTGATGTAATATGTGTTATATTGTTAACTCATGTATAAAGTAATTTATTTATAATACCATTATGATTATAATTTTGTTTTATGCAAGATTTAATTTTTATCGCAATAATAACTATGTGCATTTACTTTTTAATCGCTAATGTATTATGCACAGGGTTCTATTTGGTATATTTCATATATTTAGAATCAAGCTTGATTAATATATGTGAAACCAGTCACTATATCTTCTATGTATAAAGGTTATGAAGATGCAAAATATATATATATATATTATGTTAACAAATTGTACATAACTTTACAGTTTTAAGTTTTATAATATTGTTTAAAAACTTCTGGATTGGTAGACCGGTGTTCATTTTCATTTATTTAGTATATTTCTGGTCAGTTTCATCTATGCTTCAGTTTGATTAATAAAAAGCTGCATCACTTTGTGTGATCCCTCGCAAATATTGATTTATTATCCTTGGTTTAGTGTATGGTTTATATAGCTTCTGACTATTACGAGCAATAAAAAGGGTTTCATGGGAACGTCCCCTATTCAAGGGTCTTTGTGGCTCGATGGTTGAGCACTGGTCTAGCAATCTGGAGGTCTCGGGTTTGATTCCTAGCAAAGTCTGTATTTCTTTTTTTATAGTATACTTGTTAGTGATGCCTTTTGTTTGGCATGAAAGTTATTTTAAATAATCATGGTATTAGTGCAAAGTCGTTATAATGCTGCATGGGTTTTTCTCTTATGTTAGATACATGTACAGTATGTGATATTGTGTTCTCTAAAAGTGTAAAATTATTCTTTCATTATTGATTCAATGCCAAAACATTATTAACTTGTAATTATGCAGAAATGTATTTGTTCGCTGAAATAAAACAATATAATTATTCAATTACCAAAGAAAAAACCTGCATCCTGTTTTTGATTATGATCTTGTCCAGTGGCTTGAGAAAGCATGCACCATGAACCAGTTTCTGAACATAATTAAATTGTGTATTATTGAGGTGTCATGGCACGATTGCATGGGCACTTGACTTCTAATTGCGGGGTCCCACATTCAAAGCTGATTGATTTGCCAGCATTTATGTCCTTTAAAGCAGTGGCCTAGGGCCCGGGGGCCCGTGCCCTCAATAATTTGACAAAATACAAATTAGAAGAATAACAATTTTTTTTAGAATAAAGAAATACATAAGGTGTGCCCCCAAATAATTTGTGCTCCCCCCTTTTTTAAAAATAGATTTTAACAAAATGTCTGCTTTCTACCCAGGTGGAGGGTGTTTGTAAAGCATGAATTTGCTTGAACCACATATCCTGGCTAAAGTGCTCCTAAAGGATGGAAAAAGTATTTTAGGTGCAGATTGATTGTGTGTGTGTGTGTGTGTGCGCGTGTGTGTGCATGTATCTGATGACTAATGTAATAATATCCTTGTAAATCACTTACATTTAAATGATTATTAAATTATATCATGTCTCCATAATGGTAAAATGATGCTCGTTTTTTTACCAAGGACCGACAGAATGATGTCAGTTTAACAATCTAACAATATATTGTATTTCTGTGCTAACAATACATAACAGCGCCATCTCTTGTTCATAATTGTCATATCCGTTCAACAAGAATGGAATTAATGGATGTCACTTCACTTTGAAAAGCTGGGCATCGTGATTAACAAGTCCTATGCCACCATTATTCCGGTTTGAAATGTCCAAGTTCGATATTCTTATCACGTTTGTTTACTTTTGGGTTAAATAAGGCATACTCATTAAAAAAAAAACGAAGCCACTTTTGTATATAACAAGTAATAAGAACATTCAGATTCTTGGACCATATTCGTCGATTTTTCTTGAAGGTTCCTTAATAACGTCGGCTACATGATTATCGTAACATAAATAATGACGACGCTATTTTTCTAATCACAGTAATTCACTGTTTCTAAGCTGCTGAAAGTCACCTTGCCACTGCCGCACCTTCTAGAACATGATGCAATTACTACAGGCCTTTTGATGTCACTGCAGTATTTGTTTACATATTCATATATAATTAAATATGACATTTTTGCATAAAGTAAACAGAGACGATTTGGTGCGATAGTTGCCAGGTACGAGGTGATATTGCACTCCGTACAGGAATGTAGCTGGGGGTTAGCCTTATAGCGATGGAGCCTGGGATTACCCCCACCCTCATGATGAATTATGGCTCATTTTTCATTATTGTATTAACTGTATACTTATTTGTGTTTGGGATTTGGGATTATGTGGAAAATAAATGAATAAAATCAAATCAGATATTACTACCTCATCACATGTCGGTCCAGTCCAAAAATAACAGATATACATGGACAAAGCACAGGTTACATCGTATACATTTTCAGCTAACTCGCAAAAAAAAAAGAGTCTCCAACCGATTAGGTGACTGAAATTATGTATGTTTGTCTCAAAATATGACATCGGATTTTGGCCGAAAGTTTATATTTACTGCATTAATGACCACATAAATGTATAGCTTTTGGCCGTAAGTGGTTATATAAATTTACTTGAATAATGACATGATTTTGCACATTCCTTTTGACCATTTTCTGCAAGCATGATTTTGGGGTAGGGGCACTCGAATAGGGGCACAGAAATGTGTGTGTGTGCCCCCCCCCCCCCCCCTTCCTGGCCCTGCAGCTACACCCCTGCAACCCTATTCAGATGTTAGCTTAAATTGTTTGGCTTTGCTACCGCTCCGTGTCAAATATAGATATACACACAATTTATAATCAAATATACACAGATAGGAAATACTCATGTTTGCCAAAAATGTTTTAGATGGTAAATATTGAATTGATGCCAATTAAGGGAGAGGTTATCTAGCAGGAATAACCCTTTATCTCCACAACTACTGGTTGGCTGTATATAATATCACACTGTTCTTTCTATTGCGTTCTGGATGGGGTAAAGTGGAGGCTATAAATGACATTGTGAGGGATTATATTTTCTGTTTGCTCTCTTGTCTGCCAGCGAAATTAATACCATATTTAAAACAAAAACTGTTGTATCGATTGCATAATTTGTATGATGTAATGTAATACAATATTCCGTGGTGGTACTTTTCCACTGTCGTTCATTTATAATGTCGATATACAAAATGTTTGTATTTACACCCTGAAGAAAACTGGAAGACCGTTGCAAATTTCTTGAATGAAGACATACTCTATATAAGGGCAATTCCACGAAAAATGTCACCCAAGGATGGAAAAATGAAACTCATGGGACAGCCTTGTTAACTACTGGATAGTAATGAGGAAGGACCATATTTTGATGACTAAAGGAAAAAAGTTTGAAATTCAATGCAGAATTTTTATTTTTTTTGGCCATTGAAGTTGGGACAAAAATTGTATGTATTACCCCCAAAAATGATGAAATTTGCATCCGTTGTTTGTGAAATAAAATTTAAAAATATGGATCACTTCAGAACAATAATTCTACTTCTAATGTCTTGTTTATGCTTTGTTTTAACATCATAGAAAAGGAAATTGTGTAAAAATCTTTACTTTTTGAAAACTGTTATTGGATAAAATCTTGATTCTTACAACATTGATGTGTAATGTCCGTGACGTTTTAGATATAAAAGTTTTTGTAGAAGCAGAAGTCCTAATTCAATTTAATTCAAAATTCATTTGCAAAGCTAGAATGTTATATCATAAAGTATATCAAGAGCATTTACTAAAACATTTGATGGCTTGTCCAGAATGGCGTCACGGACATTACGTCACGGCTGCGTCACGGACATTACATACACAGTGAAAAGTATAAAAAAGCAGAGCAAAAAAATATCAAGCATTATTTTCTTATGTAAATGTCTTACTTTAGCCAAGAAATAAGATAATCCCAAGTAACAGGGGGACTACTACCTTCCTGGTTCAAGTTTTAATAAATTGTATCGTTAATCAGATAGTGAACTTTGAGTCAGTACTCTGAACTATTTATAAAACTAAATTCCTTGCTTAATTTGAACATGCATTTCTCAATAATCAATAAAGACTTGACTATAACTTACTGGGAGGAGAAAGAGATGGTTAAATCTCATATAGTATGATCACATTGCAAAAATTATACTCTTAGTCCATGATTTTCCATGTGTTATGCCCATGATGTACACAACTTTTTTAGATTTTACAATTTTTTGGCACAAAACAGCATTGTACCTCATTAAAAATGTATAATATTTTTTTTAATAGTTGAACATTTGGTTTACTGCACATTCTGTTGAAAATTTTCAAATTTTACAATAATTTTGGAAACAATTATTAATATTTTTAAAATAATTTTTTGCTAAATGAAAAAAAAATTTAAATATAATTTTTGTTCTCAAAACTGTTTGATTACGTATCAAATGTACAATTAAAAAAGTGTCATGCACAATGGAGCATTTTTTGCGGGTTATTTCTGAGTTTAGAAAAAGTGGACAAAAGTGTAATGTCCGTGACGCAACGTTTTGTTGTCTAGATCACATATGCCTGGCCCGTTTCCCCCAAAACAACTTGGATTCAATTCATCATTGCCTTGCCTTGTCTGTAATTAAATACCTAAATCACCTTTGTGAGGTCTCAGAACTCACAGACTTTTGCAAAGATGTATATGGATGCAAAAAGTCATGTCCAAAAGATGTAATGTCCGTGACGGCGCACATTTCGCAGAATTACTCCGTAACGAATTGGATAAATGTTCTGAAACTTTTTTTGCATACTTAACTAGGATATTGTTTTGTAATCAAAATAAAAGTTAAACATTAGTTAGAGGTATGAATTAGTAGTGGCATTGGAAAGTGGAAAGTCATGAAAATTCTCTGATTTGTAATGTCCGTGACGCTGGAGTTGCCCATAAACGTATTCTATGCTCAACATATTTTGTTGTTATTTGTTATTATTTTGAAATGTGGTACTGTATAATAATGTATTTTGTTTAAATTTGTACGTACTGTATTATGGTGTCATTCGGAAATAAACACACACAAACAAAATGATAGCAGAGCCATTGTAGCCGAAGCAAATATGGAACACATAGAACTATTATCATTAATGCCGATTCATCGCTGTATCGACATGTTTATGATAATATGTCTGTACGATAACAGTGTGAATCCAAGGATGTCTTGCAATTATATGACAGCTACGAACATAATAAGTAGGCCTATGTGGGACTATTTAAAGCAATTGTGTGATATTTGCAGCAATATTTTAATAAGACTGATCGAGCAAAGCTTCAAAACATATACTGTTCATGTATATTGTGAACCATGTTGATGTAAACAGCATATTCATACAATGGTAACATTTCGTCGGGTGAGAATAAGGCTTGGGCTAAACTGAGTTATGTAGCCTACAACAGCTTATAGATTTTCGCTTGCTTTATTTTGTTGCCAAATTGTCAGATAATAATTATTTATAATTTTAAAAATATTTATCAAAAAATCAAAGATTGGGTTTCTACGTATAGCTGTTAAACTTAAGACTTGCATGATTATCTCTGAAGTACAAATAGTGTCTTAGCGCCCTTCTCTTTCTCAACCGACCATTATGCTTTCAACCAAAAGGCGCTAAATCCAATTTTTCAACTTCCGAGGAAAACAGGTTTCTTTGTCCCACTTTGTACACGTGCCTATAAGTATATGGGAATATGAAAATTGAACTTTCTATATTTTCATTTTTAGTGAGTTATTTGTCGTAAGATGTGGATTCCCAGATAGCTACATAGATTATACATGTAGATATATCGTTAACTCAATTTTTATGGAAAGTGGATTTAGCGCTTTTTGGAAGCGAGCTATTCATATGATGAACCATAATACTGATACACACTGATATCATGTAGGACGACACAAGGTACATTCACTATTATTTTCTTTTGTTGGACCGAAGCTTTGGAATAGCTTACCTCAGAAGATTAGAGAACAAAAAACAAGATATTCATTTCGTAATACCCTCACAGTTTATTTGATGAACAAATAAATTATCTGTTATGTTAGCAGTTAGTAATGTTTTGTATTTTGAATGTATACAATATAATTGTAAGAACTAGTATTATGCTATAGTAATGAAGAGATACACTATCGATATATAGTGAACAGAGAAAACCGATCTCGACTAGCACTTGTGCTAACTTTTGGTTTTCTTTTAGCAAAAACTTGAACTTTTGTATAAATTTGTTTTATGTAAGCATTAATTAAGCTTTTGCAGTAATTCATTGTTTTGTACATTATGTACAGTTTGTATTTTATTGTTTTGCCTTGCATACTTTGTTTTATGATGTACATACATTTTGTTGTTAATAAACTTCAACTTCAAACTTCAACTTCAAACATGATTTACTGTTGAACTAAAATATACGATGTGTTAATTTCGGCAAATGAAACAAAAAATCACAATATTTTTACACGAAAATACACAAAGTGCAGACAATCGACGGTAGATTGCGTTCATTAAAAAATAAAGATTACTTCCATGTTATACGTGGAATTAAAAAAAAACAATTTACATTACTGAACATTGTCTCAGAAACTGTAAAGACCAATAATCAAGAATATATTTAAACTATTCAATAGAAAAAACTAAATAAAAAATCGTGTCGCGAGGATGACCTTGTTCCACACTGAGCGCAGCAAAACATATTTGTTTTTTAAATATGGGTCGTTGTTATATTGATATCGATTGGTATAGACCAAAGAGTTATACTCTCTATGGTATAGACACGGTTTGTCCTTGGTATTTTCCCACGCTACCACGCCCAAGCCGTCTGTCTTAACGTCATCACATCGCTTTAATACGCAGATGCAGAGTTGTTAATTCCGAAAAGGTGTTGAAACCAAATTTGAAACGAATACTTACGTCAGTATGTTCGGAATTAATGTAATTAATTTTATGTGATAATCTGAATAGTAATATATAATACTCTAAACAGTGTGAAAGCAATTTACAATGTTATAACGTCTGTATATAATATGTTCGTATGTAATTACGTTTTAATTTATTTGATGATTATATGTTATTGTATCTAAATAATGATAGATGATATTCTAAAATGTGTTAAAACAACTTTCCATGTTTACGTCAATTTGTTTGTTATGTATGGTTCTCTTATACCTTATTATATTCGTATTACCAATAGAAGCATGAAACATGTTTTGGTCTTTCGAAATTCCCTTTTGTTACAAATATATTTATGATTGAAGTGGTCAGATATTTAATCATCCACTGGAAAGTTACAGTGGCGGATCTACGAGGGGGGGGGGGGGGTTAGGGGGTTTAAATCCCCCCCCCCCCCCCCCCTTGGGCTGCAAAGTGAAAATGTGATGTGGAAAACATCACTTACGGGGGTTCAAAATAGCAAAAAAAATCGCCGCTTCGCGGTTCGTGGACGATGCTCCGCATCGTCATTGGGCCAAACCCCCCCTTAGCAAAAAGACATCACTTACAAGGGTTCAAAATAGCAAAAAAAATCGCCGCTTCGCGGCTCGTGGACGATGCTCCGCATCGTCATTGGGTCAACCCCCCCCCCCCCCTCTTATCAAAAAGCTAGATCCGCCCCTGAGTTACAATAATTATACAAAGTCAGTGCAATGTGTTAGCGAATATCACTTCGCATTTTCGCTCATTATTTGGCTATATAACATCCGTTTAACGTGAAATGTTCACACATTATTCAGTAGACATATCATATCACAAAATACACATTTTTGCAACCATGTCAAGAAAGTTACTAGATCCCTTTAACACTAACATAATTGGGAACCCATAACCCTAGGATTGATATTCACTGGACCGAACCGCTAGACCAATATCCCCTAATGCCGGTGATTGGAACAGACAAATTATAGTGCTTTATATCATTTTCCATGCCCACGTAATAGACACAAAATATGGCAAATATATGCATTGGTGTTTTATTTATGATGCATTTAGCGCATTCTGGAACCAACATATTATGCTTTAATGTGTCATAAACAAAGGTGAGAACACCGATCAATAAATCCCATATTTTTCTCAATGCCACATGCAGTGACGTTCGATTCGGTACGTTGCACGTAACAATCAAAATTCCACAACTGTTTTTTTGTTAATCATCTTTTTGCATGCCAAATTGATTTATATAAAACAACGATTGACATGGTATATTACTTCAGTATAGTTCTCTAACAATTCTTGGTAACAAATGAAGTATCGGGTTTTCAAAAGGTAAACAGAACACACAAAAGGTTGCAGTGACATTTATCACAGCATGACAGCATGACAGGTGCGTAACGATGCTAACATTTGATGAACAAACCAGTGGTATTCCTATAAGATAATGATTAGAATATATAATAGTAAAATTATAATTGTTAGTTATTCCATTTTATTCGAAATGTCATTGCAGACATTTTACACCGAAAACACCTAAATTAAAGGCCAAGTTGAGTTTTGGTAATTTCCAAAGTGCCCCCCCAACATCGATTGTAACGGATTTGGTTGATTTCAATTCCATATGAAAGATCATCGAAAAAAACATGGGAAATAATAATAATTTCCATTCAAATGCTCTAATTGTTGTGAAATTTGCTTTCAAAATATCATATAAAAGTGGTTGACGCCCGGGTATCACTTTTTAGAACCGCTAGTGCGAGGCACTAGCGTTCTATGTTCTCCTAATAAAAGACTGAAACCAAATATTTGTGTGCACGCTAATTGTGCTTAAAACTATACATATGATACGGTACTTACCAGCAATTTACTCTCCAATATGTGATCCAACTACCGGGTGGATTAAGATTATGATTTTTCCTTCCATTCCGCAAAAAATCAGTGATATATGCGCCTCATGGACCAGTCTCTCCGTGTGTTAGCGCGACTGTGAACGAAAGGCGAACGAATGCGAATGGGGCTTGCGAGTTGCGTCAACGGCAGTGTTGGAGTCATACTTCTATGGTTGCGATACATAATATACACGTACTACTGTATAGTATTACCGCACACAGTGACTGCACTACAGTCCCGTATTACCGCACACTGCACTATACAGTCCCGTATTAGGACCTACAACGCTAGTGCTTCGCGCCGAGTTAATTTGACACTTCGAGTTGTAACGGCTCTTTTTGAATGATAACAGGGGTTTTACTTTGTCGTTTGTAATTGTGTATACTTTTCGAGCATGGTGAAGTTATAACTATTAGTTTGTATCGTAATCGTGCAGGTTTTGGTTACTAAAGTTAAGTTTGACCAATACTCAACTATCCCTTTAATGGATTTTAAATGGCGACGTGTGAAATTTCTATGAATTAGCACTCCAGTGTTTGTTTAAGTCTTACCACTACAGTATAGACATAATGTCACTGTTAGTTCTGTATAATTATTACTTCTGCATTGTAGAATATCCGCGATGAATAGTATCTTCAGCAATATAATTATTGTTCATCCAGTTATATATTGTATAGCCACTATCAACAAAGGTAGGACATGGGAGTGCTTGGGGAAGTGTTGGGGCGGGGGAGGGGCTTGGAGAGGGGCCGGGGATGGGCATATTGACAGAGGGAATAGTATAGTACAAGTAGTAAATATTAGATTTATATGGCGTCTAAAACCCCTTCTTCACAGGCCCCAAAATTCGGGGTAGCGTCCGGACGTCGTCCGGGTAAGAATCTGCCCCTACCTGTTAAGACGGTAACATCGGGGTAGCATCCGGACGGCGTCCCGGTATATTTTAACCAAGTCGAGTCAGGGTAGAGTCGGGGAGATGTCGGGGTAGCGTCCGGACGTCATCCGGACAAAGGACTTGTTATGTCTACCAGGGAAGAGGGCTATGTAACTTTATTATCATCCTGCATGGTCATAATATAGGATGTAATACCCGCCCGCGAATATTGTGTGCACTATCTCCACTCCCCGGGGGCATTCCTTCCGTGTGGCTCATATGCTTTGTATCTGATTATTCTCATTTATGCAAATAAACTGACTAGGTTTTTAATACACAGTTCGATGAACAATAATTAGTGTTATGACATACAACTGTTTGGATGCTAAATTCCCAGAAACTTCACGCGTCGCCCGATAAAATCCATTGATTTAGGCGTTCACCGCATACCATGATTTATTCTAAAACAAATATCATCAGCAGTTTTCAGCAGTTATTAACATCTAAATAATCATCTTGCATTCTCTTTTCGATTCCCTTCCGAGAAAGAAGAGCTGTGAGATGACATCAATGGAAGTGTTGGTGCGAGTGATTGCGTTCAATTGGATCGCTTTGGAGACCCGGAGTGCTATGCATGCCATGTTAGTATTTTGGATGATGAGATATCTAGCCGTTAATTAAATGTACTCCAGGGGCGGATCTAGCTTTTTGCGAAGGGGGGGGGGGGGGGGGGGGGGGGGTTGACCCAATGACGATGCGGAGCATCGTCCACGAGCCGTGGAGCGGTTGTTTTTTTTTGTGCTATTTTGAACCCCCGTAAGTGATGTCTTTTTGCTAAGGGGGGGGGGTTTAACCCAATTAAGATGCGGAGCATCGTCCATGAGCCGCGAAGCGGCCATTTTTTTTTGCTATTTTGAACCCCCGTAAGTGATGTTTTCCACATCACATTTTCACTTGGCAGCCCAAGGGGGTGGGGGGGTTAAACCACCTAAACCCCCCCCCCCCCTCCCCCCCCCCCCCCTCCCCCCCCCCCCGTAGATCCGCCACTGTAGTCCCACTGCACCCTTTTCTCCTTCTTTTTCCTACCAGACCAAAATGTGGTGAATCCGTCAGTATCTAGCAAATTTGGAAGTTCCATGACGTTTTGTTTCACGCGAAATTGGGCCGAATTAAAAGTATCCTACATTTCGAACTTGGTCAGCATCATTTCCTTTCATGCTAGTACCTTCCGGATGTCAAACGGATAGGAAACGGGAGGAGAAACGGTGCAGTGGGACTAGGCCATAATTGTGTGCACCATCCCAAATGATAATTCTCACTCATTTAAATTAAATTTTTTTTTTTTTTTTTTTTTTAACCCCTTTTTTATCATGATTTATGTTCAAAATAAAGAGGGGACGGCGAGCGATTGCGTTCATCGTCAGTGGCATGATGAATACAAGAATGATAACTATAAGTTATAATAGCGATTTATATTCATGTTTAAAAGCGCTGTTTAAAGTGGTAGTTAAGTTTTGGTAAGGCTGAACTTAAGTAGCCAAAACCTGCACAGTAACATTGTACATCAGGGAAGGTTGATGACCTTTCCTTCCGCCTGAACCTTCAGGAACAATACTCCCGACGGAACAACATCCGGATCCTGGGTGTTAAAGATTCGCCAAATGAAGTCACCGACGAAAAGGTGTGCGAAGTCGCATCAAGCATCGGGATCAAAATCACCCCACTTGATATTGATAGGTCCCATCGAATTGGGCCTAGGAAGCAGCTACAAGAGCCTGGTTCCAGCTACGCCAATGCCGCTCAGAAGCATCCAAAATCATCGCCATCCCCAATAATAGTGAAACTACTGTCGTACAAGACGAAGCACCTATTCATGATAAACAGACGCAAACTAAAAGGAACAGGAGTTGTAGTTGTCGAAGACCTGACCAAACCAAACAGCGACCTCCTGTTCCAAACGTCAAGACACAGCAAGGTGAGCGCATCGTGGACCATAGATGGGAGAGTTTTCGCAGCTGTGAAAGCTACAAATGGCAAGGAAACAAGAAAACTGATAACAGCAATCGCAGATCTCAGAATTACAGGATGATGTTCCGTGTTCAAATGTCCATTATATGACCTTTTTAAAAAATAATGTGAAAACTGCATTTTTTACTCCGGTGACACCCAAAGAAGTAATTGAAATTGTTTGTGATTTAAAAAGTAAATCTAGCTCTGGTTTTGATAATGTAGACATCTCTATTGTAAAGCGCGTTATTCATATTATTTGTGAGCCACTTTGTAAAATATTTAACTTATCTTTAGAAAAGGGTATATTTCCAGACAAAATGAAAGTGGCCAAAGTGATACCAGTTTTTAAGGGTGGAATGGATAACGACGTTAGTAATTATAGACCCATATCAGTACTTCCTGTGTTTTCAAAAATTTTAGAAAAAGCTTTTTATAATAGACTTTTATGTTTTTTGAATGAGTGCAATATTATATCAGATCATCAGTATGGCTTTAGGCCAGGACATTCCACTTCTTCAGCTTTATCTGAATTTATTTATAAAGTTACTAATTGTTTTGATAAAAAAGAAGTTATGTTGGGATTATTTCTTGATCTCAGCAAGGCATTTGACACTTTGGATCACACAATTTTATTAAATAAACTTAAACATTATGGAATTAGGGGTGTTTTGCTGGATTGGTGTCAAAGTTATTTATCTGAGCGCAAACAATATGTTTTGGTTGGAAAATGTGAATCTCAAATGCAGGCTTTTAGTTGTGGAGTGCCCCAAGGCTCAATTTTAGGCCCTTTGCTTTTTTAAATATATATGAACGATATTTACAATGTCTCTGATGATCTTCATTTTATTCAATTTGCAGATGACACCAGTGTGTTCATGTCCGGTAAAGATCCTTGTACACTATATAATAAATTTAATTTTGAATTAGTAAATCTTTCTCAGTGGTTATTTGCTAACAAATTAGTTTTAAATGTTAAGAAGACAAATTATATGATATTCACAAAGAGACATATAAATATAGATTGTGAAGTCAAATTGGGAAATGAAAGTATTAAATGTGTTTCATCTCTCAAATTTTTAGGGGTTATTATTGACAATAAATTATCGTGGCATGAACACATTGGTGTCGTCTGTAATAAGGTTTCTAAAGGTGTTGGAATATTATATAGATTACGCCAATTACCTCATTATATATTACAAACTCTGTACAGTGCAATAATTCTTCCATATTTAAATTATTGCAATATAGCGTGGTGCAATGCTTCTGATACTTATGTAAATAGATTATTTTTATTGCAAAAGAAAGCCGTCCGGATAATGTCCAGCTCTGCTTATCTTGCCCACACAAAGCCTCTCTTTGCCAAAATGAAGATTTTAAATGTATTTGATTTGAATAATTATAATATTGCAATATTTATGTATTTATGTTCTAAAGACAAATTGCCTCATTTAATATCTTCTTATTTCTATTTGAATCAAGATGTTCATGAATATAATACAAGGTCATCAACAAATTATCGTCTTCCTCTGGTGAAATCAAATGTTTCAAAAGATTCCCTTTTCTATAAGGGACCAATTATTTGGAATCACATTGAAAATGAAATTAGGAACAGCCCCTCTGTGAACTCCTTTAAACGTAAATATAAATTAGTGCTTTTGGCAAATGCCGCTAACCAGTGAATATTAGTACGGTAACCTGGCATATATGTATGTGTATGTGTGTGTGTATGTGTGTGTGCGTCTGTCCGTGTGTGTTTCTCTTTACTTTATGTGTCTACTCGAAACAGTATTCATTTTTGAATTTACATTGTAACTGATTAATTTGCATGTTTCTCTCGGGGGACAACCTCGATAAGCTTATTGTTTGCTTTTGTTGTCCCCCACCACATAATTTACTATTATTTAGTTTGATGTATAACAAACTACCTGTATTTTACTGTGAATGTACACATGAATTGTATTTTAAATTGTGGAAATAAAATGAACTGAACTGAACTGAAATTAATAGTTATAACTCCACCATGCTCGAAAGGTATACACAATTACAAATGACTAAGTAAAAAGCCTGTTATCATTCAAAAAGCGCCATTTAAAAACACAAGAGGGGCGCTTTTTAAAAAGGCATTGGTTTCAACCATTTTTCATACAAACTTATGCATGTGATGTTTTATTGATATAATGATTCAATAGCGAGATCATCAACAACTATTTTAAAAACGCTTTTGAAAATTTTTGAAAAAGTGCAAGTATTTTTTTTATTTTTTTCTAAAAATCATCTAATTATTTGGGCCCCAAATAATTATAAGATCAGATATATTTATTGATATTTCAGCCGTTTCTGGGTCGATTTTGACCAAATAAAGTTTATTCTGCCATTAAAAATAGCATGTTCTCTCATATTCGACACTCAGTTTTTCATTACCTCACAAAATAATTGTGATGTGCAGCGCCCTCTCTACCAAAACTAAACTACCCCTTTAATACTTATATGTACCATTATTACCCATGATGATTAACGTCGGGTTAACCATTGCGAGGAATATATTAACTACACATGCCTGGCGCCTTGCTTGAAGGACACACTTCCCGCGGTTGGGAATCGAACCCACGACTCTCATATTAAAAGACGAATGTCAAGCCTAACGGGAGCAAACGTTAGAGGGGCGTAAGCCTGCATCAATAATTATAATGTATTGCTTTAGGTTAATGATTACCAAATAGGTGGCAACAAGGGGTAGGGGGGCATATTATGTAAACACCGGGGGCGAGGGGGGGGGGGGGGGGGGGTCGAGTGATCACGTGCATCATCATTTCAGATGGATTAATACGGGGGTGTTGAATGTTTGCATATTTCAGATCGTATAGCCGTGATCAATGTTGCGCACGTGCGTTATGTTCTTTAAGATTTCCTTCGCACAACATACCTGACATAACTGGGATGTCGGCGCGTTTCGTCTGTGAAGTGATACGATAACGAACGACGCAACGGACAAAAGTTCAGCGTCATGGGCGCATTCAGAAATCTTGTACTTCTTGCTTACTGTTTGTTGTACACCATACACTTACATATGAGAGTTGCAGGACATAAGGTTGGACAAGTTAGTGGCTATGACGGGTACGTAGTCGTTGGGGGGCTGGGGCACACTCTATGTCAGCCCCCCCCCCCCCCCCCCTAGAGACTGGGGTTATTACGCTCATGAGCAGGGACGCAATACAGTCATGTATGCTGTGGGTGGACGTGTTTAGTGTAGTTTTTTTCTTTTTAACGTTGTACATGTATTAATTGGCTTCCAGGGGGCGTTACGCCACTCACATACCGTCGTCTTCGCCTTCCTTCAAAACGAACTATTCTTGGTTGGTTATACTCAGCGATGAAATGGGACCCTTTTATTCCGTGGGCAACCATATCGTCTGGAAGACGCACGTACCCCCGTATTCCACACCAACTGAACGCATTTTAATCACTGGCAATTACATCTGTGACCTACGTGATCAGCATATGGTAATATGTTTGACATTTATAAAGAGAAACGGGGGCGAGGAATGATTATAATATATGTTGCTAATTAGCAGTTAAATAATGTTCTTGTATGGAATAGTGTTATAGACCACCCAGGTCAAGTCATGCCCCTTTAAATCTAACTCCTCCCTCTCTCTCATTATCTTTCTCACCCTCTCTCTCATTATCGTTCTCACCTCTCTCCCCTCATCAACCCCTGTCCCTCCTACTCTCCTCCTCATTCCCCTCTAGCTACTCCTCCATCCCAGCCCTCTCAAACCCTCTGGTTATGTTTATGCCAGTTTCATATAATGTTTTCTGGAAAAAAAGTTCCTCTTCAGTCAAATGGCTCTGATGTCTGTGGTTTTATTGTTGATTATTTTTGCATCGGTATCCAAATCAAGGGGGGTACAGGATACGTCCTTGCGCCCCTTTTATTCTAGATACGCCCATGGTTTCCAGTTTGACCCGCCAACGATGGCCGAGAATCACTTTGACCATGATGCCGAGTCAGGCTTTAAGATTATTTCGCCTATTTTTAGCTCTGGCATGTCGGTTGTCTGGAGGACACTTGGGCCACATTACATCCTTGGCCCCCCTCCCCCCCCCCCCCCCCCCCCCCCCCACACCATTGACGTACATCTACGAGGTGATGCGTAACTGGGCTACGCAACAGACATGCCTGAAGAGAAGAAGATGAAGGTGGAGGAGGAGGAGAGGGAGGAGGAGGAGGAAGGGGACGTAGGGCGTGGGAGAGGAGGAGAAGGAGAGGGAGGAGGAGGAGGAGGAGGAGGAGGAGGAGGAGAGGTAGGAGGAGGAGAGGGAGGATGAGGAGAGGGAGGAGGAGGCGGGGTAGAAAGATGGCGAGTTGGATGAGAAGGAAGAAGATGTGGAGGAGGCGGGGTGATAGTCACTTTCTAAATATATCACCCATTCTTATCCTCTTGGTGTCTGAAGGCTCTACGGTGAACGAAAGGTTTTCTTGCCCGATCCAATACTAGTAATTAATTCTTCATTGACGTACATTGTAGAGGTGATATGTAACTGCGTTGTACACTGAAAGAGAAGCGAATGGAGGAGGAGGGTGCAATTAGGGGTGACAATATGAGGATGAAGAGGAGCAGGAGGGGAGAAGAGGGGGGTTGATTTAGAACTAAGTCGGGGAATTA
>JBAMJV010013328.1:0-20000 GCA_037951105.1 Echinarachnius parma
TGGTTTGAATGTTTGTCTATGTCTAAAGAATGTTGATGTTGGAAACCTGCCAGAAGAAAAGTTTGTTTTACAATAGTTAAATAATCCATTGGTTCTTACACCTCGCTGAACGTACAGTACGTGAGATATTAAAGGGGTAGTACAGTTTTGGTAAGGCTGAACTTTAGTAACCAAACCTGGACAGTAACATTATTATACAAATAGTGCATGGTTTAGAGTTGAATATACCAGAATAGACAACGATACATTTTTAATTTCTCGAGAGCGATTATATTGCATCGAGGCCGCAGGCCGAGTGCAATATAATCGCACGAGAGAAATTAAAAATGTAGAGGTGTCTATTGTGGAATATTTAACGACAAGAAGCATGTACTATTTGTTATATAATATGATTATTTGAGGAACTGATATGGTTATCATGTTGATAAACCCAAATTGACCTTGCTCAAATTGTGAGTGTTCTCTCCAGCCATTGTCGCCTGCGTACTGAGTTAAGTGCCAGCGCGTATTAGAAATAATTGCGCGCTCTGCGCATTTTCCCTATTCAAGAACAAGCGCACAAGAGCACATTACGCACTCCAAGGCAATCCCCTGCGCAGCTCGTTTGGCTCTCTATGGTCAGTTTGTACATACTGAAAAGTTATAATACATATGTATTATAACTTTACCATTGATTATACCGGATAAGCATCGGTAATCAACCAATGGGAATGCTCAATTTACCTTCATTATGACGTCATCATATTATATAAACTAATAGTTATAACTCCACCATGCTAGAAAGGTATACAAAATTACAAACGACTAAGTAAAAAGCCCATTATCATTCAAAAAGAGCCATTAAAACACAAGAGGGCACTCTCTAAAAAGGCATTGGTTTTAACCATTTTTCATACAAAATTATGCATGTGATGTTTTATTGAAATCATGATTAAATAGAGAGGTCATCAACAACTATTTAAAAAACGCTTTTGAACATTATTGAAAAAGTGTATGCATTTTTTTGATTTTTTGAAAAATTCATCAAATTATTTGGGCCCCAAATAATTATAAGATCATATATATTTATTGATATTTCAGCCGTTTCTGGACCGATTTTGACCAAATAAAGTTTATTCTGCCATTAAAATTGCATGTTCTCTCAGATTCGAAACTCAGGTTTTCATTACCTCACAGAAAATTGTGATGTGCAGCGCCCTCTCTACCAAAACTAAACTACCCCTTTAAGGGTATTATGCGATTCCCTAAACTGGTTATTCTATGAAATGCCTGTACATGTATTTAATTAAACTTCGTTTACAAACTTATCAAACGAGCTCAAGCAGTGGAACCCGACAATTGAGAGAAGTCGTCAGTGTACCGACCGGTCTCTTGCAATCTGTGGCCCACGAGTTCAAGTCCTGCCGAATCCCATTATGCTTTTTTTTTAATTGATTTTTATTGATAGGCTGAAACAAATATATATATAACATTTATTATCAACAACAATGCTAAACGGTAGCACTAATCTTAAGTAATTATCAAAATCAAAATGAAAGGGCAAAAATGAAATAGACGTTCAAGTTTTCTTGTTCATACTTCAGAAGAAATCAGTTTTCGTGTTTGAACGATAATGACACTAAACAAAGAAAGGAAATGGGGATGCCTGCATACTTGCGAACGACCTCCTACCTCGTGCAAGCGTACAAGTAATTTGTTTAGACATGAACCTGGATTAGTCTGACTCATTAAAGGGACTAATTGGACCAGCAAAGACTCAGACACACGGGGGAACTAAACCCACGCTATGGAAACCAGAACTATCCCTCCGGGCACGGTATCTTTCTTATACCTCCTTGTTATTTCAGTCGACTTGACCGCTCTTTGACATCACTTTCTTCATGTTCTTGAGACCTAAAAGAGGGAGAAAATAAGCTTTCTACAACCCCTATATCAATGAGGGGTAGTTTTTGCCATTTGGTCTACAACCGGTTCGTCTATAGATAGAGAAAATATTGAAAAATAAAGATTCCTAACTTTTGTTTCACGTTTATGTAATGTTCCGTTTCAATTGATGTTTCCATGTAAACTGGCACAATTTGCAAGAAGAAACACTATTATGTCACATAATCGAAATCGATTGATGACACTGCATTCCCTAACACTCTTTTGTTTTACATGATCTTTGTTTTACAGCGAGTGTGTCTAAACCACAGCTAGGGGTCTAAAACCTTCTTTGTCTATACCACTGTACCACGTGGTTGGTATATCATTTCGTCGAACCGTAATTTCGTCTAGTATTAATGATAGCTAATTATTTTTAGTATCTAGTTTTGTCTCGTTAAGTTCTGACCATAATAATCTGACTTGACATGTGAAAGAAGCGAACAATCAAATTGCACTAAGTGGATTATACACTTCATATGGATATTGGACAAACTGGCACAGAGTGAATTATTATGTCATTTTTATGACGATACGTATGATTATATGACTATAGAAAAATTGGTGTGACATTAGACCAATACTATTGTAAACGAACCGGTTGTAGACCAAATGGCCAAAACTACTCCTCCTTGATAAAGGGATCATAGATCTACTAATGTTGTCTACAGATATGCATGTATGTTCTTGTATTATTTGCAGAAAGTAGGGGAATAACTGAGGTCAAGTATACGTGTAGCACTATAGTAGCAATATTTAATCGGAAATAACTATTGACATTGGACAAGTACCAGATAAATTAAAAATATTGAGGTACAAATTATTGACATATTTCATGATTGGCATATGGTAAGCATTAGCTTCTCGGCAGGGGTTTGGGGACTTCACCAATTATAATGAGTCGTCAGAAGAAGAGTAGTAATTGTAGCTGGTATTATGTGGATGTATATAAGCGTGGATAATAGGGTGACATTGTATATAACCATGATAACGTGATAGGGAAAAGTACAGTGGAGAAGCGAGCAAAATCCTTGGGAGTGGGGGGGGGGGGGGGGGGGGGGGGTTCGAGGAAACGAAGCCATCGAGCCATGGCCATGGGGGAGGTGTGATGTACCCCTCATACGGATGGGATTTTGTGGAAGTCGGGTATTGAGTATCGAAACTGGTTTTATAGCGCTAAAAATATGATTCTGAAAATATCAGAAAAATTGGTGTGGGGGGGGGGGGGGGGGTGGTTGCAGCCCCCCTCTGTGTGGAAGTAGAAAGGGTTGTTGCTGTTCTGTTGTTTATATAAAATAATAATTATTATGCTGTTGTTGTTGATGATAATGTAACTGTTGATATCGTGCTAATATATGATGTTTGTTTTGTGTGTGGGTGTTCACTGGGTGTTTCGCCGAGTAATTGATATTAAAGAGAACCACCACGCAAAGAACAACAAACGCTTATGCGTTTTGGTACAACACTTACGGAACCAACAGGGCCTCATGGTTCCTTATGCGCTAAACGTCTGCGAGTGCGCCAATTCTATACACGCGTACGTGTTTTTTTTTTCTCGAAATGTAAGCCACCGGAATTAATATAAAGCCATTTTAATTACGGATATATAAAATTCTAATTTATCAATACCAGATCTAAGACATATACGAACATATGTAAACAAACGCAGAGCAAAAAAAATAAAATAAAATTTTAGTCTCCAACTTATCCGGTCTGATAAGTAATAAATGATAAATTTTGTCTGTCCTCTAGCATACATGGGGGCGGTTGGTTACTATATAATGGTGTAACATAGGAGGGAGCATTGCACAGGGGGACATTGATTAGTTCAATACGAGTGGCAACTTATTTTGGAGAATCTGCAATCCGCAAGAAGAAGAAGAGGAGGAAGAAGGAGAAGACAAAAATTATCTCAGTTACTCGGGTTAGTCAAAATTTCTACTAAACACAGTTGAAGAGTATATCTAAGTTCCTGTAATTTATTTGCAAGAGAGTAGACAAACCGGTCCTTGGCAATGTCCTGTTTCATAGCTGTCATGTTTTATGACCGACATATATGAAGGACTTGGCAGGAAGATATGTAGATTATACTCATATGGAAATGATTGTGTAGGAATATTGCATAAACAGCGGGATTATGTCTAACTTTTAACCGGCGCCCATATTATAATAACAGTTTTAATTTGGTGTACCGGTATAACAAAGAAAAATGAATCTCCCCGACACACGCACACAGACACGCACCCAAACACAAACACAAGCACACATATACACACATACAAAACAAACAAACACATACATAAATAAATGTACGCTCGCTTATTACAGTAGTAGTAGTAGTAGTAGTAGTAGTAGTAGTAGTAGTAGTAGTAGTAGTAGTAGTAGTAGTAGTATAGTAGTAGTAGTAGTAGTAGTAGTAGTAGTAGTAGTAGTAGTAGTAGTAGTAGTAGTAGTAGTAGTAGTAGTAGTAGTTGTTGTTGTTGTTGTTGTTGCTGTTGTTGTTGTTGTTGTTGTTGTTGTTGTCGTCGTCGTCGTCGTCGTCGTCGTCGTTGTTGTTGTTGTTGTTGGTGTTGTTGTTGTACACATGTATATTAGTAGTAGTAGTAGTAGTTGTTGTTGTTGTTGTTGCTGTTGTTGTTGTTGTTGTACACATGTATATTAGTAGTAGTAGTAGTAGTAGTAGTAGTAGTAGTAGTAGTAGTAGTAGTAGTTGTTGTTGTTGTAGTTGTACACATGTACAGTAGTAGAAGAAGTAGCAAAAACACCCATGACCTTATGTTGATGGTTAAAAGGTTCACAAACATGGTAATGTGTTCCGAAAATTGTCATCTCTAACAGAGCAAGGGGAAACTCAAGGGTTGACTCATAAGAAAGAGTTGGCTCATGACCAGAACCAGACTTATACTTACACGACCATCGTCCTCTCTAGTCATTTCCTTTTGGGGAAAAAAAAATCACATTTGAAGGAGGCACTGAAAATGATGCTTTAGTGGTCTTGTAAAGTCACGAAATAATGAATCGTTTATGTTTTTACATGTTTTTAAACAAATTTAGAGTGATATACACATTAACCTTCAATAAATTATATTACTTCGCTATGTTATTAATTATAAATAAATCAAAACTTATATTAAATAGTTTGCAACTAAAGGACTTCCTGGTAAAAAAAGAGGGAAATTAAAACAGTAATATTAACGCGTTATTCATGCATTGTTGTCGGAGTACCCAAACCTCAAGGCAAACAGAGACTTCACATGGCTTAGCCATGATTATTTGGAAGATGATTTTCGAAATGATTCATGAAGGAATATGAATAACCATACATATATTATGATAAAGGGATCTGTCTCCGGAAGTCGGTTAGATCGAACAGTAATTGACTCCAGCAGCGTGTCACGATTGTTCTTCCGGTTTGGGGAATTAATCGTGACATGAATCGGGGAAACATATCAAATCACTTTCAAAACAGTAACTCAGATAATGACAGTGGAATGACAGTGGAAGTCTATCCCATGTCTCTGGTCGAATTGTCATCACAAGCCTATTTTGCAATTTATATTTTGGATATGATCTTTGATTTCAGCTTATAATATAAGCTCAAAGCGACACCCGTATCCAAACTAATATTACTAGCTGTTTCTTGTTTGTTTTATTCTTGTTTGTATCCCCATGTGATGAGACACAAGCTGGTAAGCCACCCTTAAAGAGGTAGTACAGTTTGGGTAAGGCTGAGCTTTAGTAACCCAAACCTGAACAATAACATTACAAACTAAATACTCCACCATGCTCGAAATGTATACGAAATTACAAACGACTAAGTAAAAAGCCTGTTATCATTCAAAAAGAGCCATTAAAACACAAGAGGACGCTCTCTTAAAAAGCATTGGTTTAAACCATTTTCACACAAAATTATGCATGTGATGTTTTGTTAAAATAATGATTAAATAGAGAGATCATCAACAACTATTTAAAACAAATTTGAAAAAAGTGTAAGCATATTTTAAATTTTTAAAAAAATCATCGAATAAATCTGAGGACCAGATTTATTCCGATCGGATATATTTATTGATATTTCATCCGTTTCTGAATCGATTTTGATCAAATAAGGTTTATTTTGCCATTAAAATTGTATGCTCTTTCAAATTTCACAAACAAAGTATTTCGCGCCCTCTATATATAATCTGAACTATCCCTTTAACCTAGTATTATACTTTCAGTTCCAAGACCCTGGACGCCGACTAATTCCATTGATTTATTATCCAGTCAGTCCCTCTAGTTTTGCCTCTAGTTTATAATCTTATGTTCTGGATCATTAAGGCGCAATATTGTGATTGAAATGTCATAATACACTTTATCAGGGATGTGCATGGGTAAGACAAAGGGCTAGTCAAATTTCACAGGTGTGACATTACATGGTTTAAACGGTAATTGGTAATTTCTGTATTTTTGTCCGAACTAAAGTTGTGCCAGTGGTGAGAATTTGGGCCCATACTGTATATACATAGGTGGTTGTCATTGATACTTTCCCTCAAAACATGTAGGTTCCAGGCATGGACGGTATAACACATACGAAATATAGAGCGTTTGAATTCAAAGGTATCTTTGGGTAATTCAATTTTCGTTGCATCTTTGTCGCTATGTTAATCGTGTATAAAGCGAAGTATACGTGGGGCAGAACAATATTTCATGTTATTTCGTATGTCTATTGCGAGAATAATGTAAACGGACATCGACAGAAATTTGGCATACCAAATAATAATTCCCAGGGATCTTCGGGATGCTAGTTATTACAAATGATTTACCAAATTTGTGTGGAAGTTGTGGTAATGGGAGTGCGGTTGGCCACGTCACTGTTAAATCAATCTAGATTTCTGGTTGGTGGTTTTCAACTCAATCTGAAGAAGTATGATTTAAATGTGTACGAAATGTTCAACAGTTGCCACCTGCGACACGACTTTATTGGAAAATTACGGTAGTAAAAAGCTGAGAAGTATGCATACATTCAGATAGTATGCTGGGGCCCCTTCAAAATGCATTATAATCCCACGTTGATGGTGTATAGAGTGCACATGATGTCATGCATTGACAAACAAAATGTTTAAATTTACTGGTCCAGTGTACCCCAATTTGCTACCGTTTGTATAAAACAGTGACAAACATTTGCCCAAACCAATACAAAGTATATAATAACATAGTTAAATCAATTAATAACATAGTTATGTAGAAAAATAAAGAAATACATAGAGTGTGCCCTAAATAATTCGGGTGCCCCAACTAGTGTACGCCACTCCACTAGTATAAAGGTCACCTGCTCATAATGCAAATCATGACAGGGTCGAGATCAAACCCTTCTTGTCATTCCAACAACAAAAATGATGAGAAATCATCAGAACTCATTGCATGCGTAGGCCTATAGATAGTTCCATCGGCCCTATCCTCGCGGGACTTTGCACGCTATATAGAATGTTAAAATAATTACATCGCTACTTCAATAGAATCAGTTGTGGTGGAGGGGGAGGGGGGTGGGTTGAGGGACTCCTTTCAACCCAACTTTCGTCTTCAGCGTCAAGCCATGACAATTAAAGGTGGTTCGGATTCTTATGCCCAGCGCAGACAGAGCCGACTCGACCCGATCCGACTGGTTTTCAGCCTGATTCACTCAGTATGCGCTGCCTCAGGACTCCGGTTTTTCCAGTCAAGTGCCAGTCGGAGGTCATTCGAGGCCGATTCAACATGTTGGATCGGCTCCGACTGAGCGAAACTGACTCTGGCCTGACTGAAAATCAGTCGGATCGGGTCGAGTCGGCTCGGTGTGCGCCGGCGCGCGGTGCCATCTTGCAAATACCTTGCTCCACACAGTGGGCAATGTGTTTGCAAAGGGTACACACTTTGCAAGGGCGCAACAAACTTTGCAAGGCATTTGCAGCAAAGGGCGCACAAACTAGCCTAGTTTAAAATGGTGATCTGCGGTGAAGCGTCCCCACGCTACATCGCTGCTCCGGGTCAAGGGGAGGAGATGTGACTCCTTTCAACACCACATTCTCTTCAGCACCCAGCTATGGAAAAGTCAGAATGAACTTTAACACGCATGCATACACAAAAAGGACAGATCTATACATCAACATAAGACAAACACATAAACAAACGCATCGGTCTGCATCCATACTTTGAGAAACATGCATAAATATCACATACCATTGTTAGTGGTGGGTTATAAGGGCAGCATTCATGATTCAAAATGGCCCCTCAAGGAGTTGGATCAACTGTGAGGAGTACAACATTATTCCTCTGGGCTAACAATGACCTTGACCATAATGAAGTTCCGCAACTAAATTAAGATTTCCAAGAAGAAATGTCTGACCTTATTGTGACCTTGAATAATATGATCAACTGGCCTTCATTAGACTTTATTCTTATACCAATCTAGCCTTTTCATGTTCAATTTTCATCACAATTCTTGTTTGTTATTGGACCCTTGCGTGAAGTTCGAATTCCAGAAGCCAATTCCCTGAATAAATGTTGCCGATGGTGAAACAACGGGTCCTGTGTCTACCTGATTCGAGGAGGTCAAACCCAATCACACTTGATCGGACTTGATGGCTTACTGACATAATGGGCCGTATGCATAAAGACAAGCAATTGCTTATAAGCAATTGCTTTAAGCACAAGCAAGAGCTTGTCAAGCAAAAGATCAAGTTCAAGCAATTGCTTGAATTCATATGCACAGGCTTTTGCTTGTGCTCAAACCTTTTGCTTGCACTGCCAAGCATTTGCTTACGTGTTGGACAAAGGATCGTTACGGTTGTGCGAACATCGCACTGCAGGACAACAATGCTTCGTGCCCGACCTGGCGGTAGTATTTTTTTCTTACGCAAATAGCGAAGAAACAGCACAGAGCATCAGGGGGGTTTCTGTGCAGATCGATGCACAAAAATTGCCGTAAAAAGTCTAAAATAACAGGAATTTGATTAAATATGAAATCACAACATAATCTCTGAAATAAGGAGCTTGTAATCATCCTGAAACGGTATGAAAATTTGATCCTTAAACGCGAATGCCCTGAGTAAGCAAGAGCTCAAGCTGGTCCGGAGGTGCTTGAAAAAACGCAAGCAATTGCTTATCAATACAAGTAAAAGGTTCGTTTTATGCATACGGTTTTAAGCAATTGCTTGTTTGGTAAGCATTTGCTTACGAGCCGTAAGCAATTGCTTGTGCTTGTAAGCAAAAGCTTTTGCTTACAAGCAATTGCTTGTTTGTGTGCATACCGATTCAAGCAAAAGGCTAGCACAAGCAATTGCTTGTTTTTATGCATACGGCCCATTGGCAATCACATACCGTAATATTTAACGCCGTTGGGTGACATTAGCAGTTTCATCTTTGTCGGAATACATGTCATACTTACGGTATAGGTTTAGGGACTCGAAGCCGGCCCAGCTCAGTCACCATGATAATGGAGATCATTGACTCTATATTAAACTCACTGATGCCACTATGCTACAATAATATAATTATAATTTGAAATAGCGTAGCCGCACACAGTGGCGTACACAGGATTCTTTGAAGGGGGGGTTATTTCGTTGGGTGCGGTTCGTTATTCCGAAGGTTCGTTATTCCGAAGGTTCGTTATTCCGAACACGCAAATTTCCTATACCTGAGTTTTCGTTAATCCGAAAATGAAATAGGGTTCGTTAATCCGAACATTTGTTGCATTATTCCGAAGGTTCGTTATTCCGAAGGTTCGTTATTCCGAAGGTTCGTTATTCCGAAGGTTCGCTATTCCTAAAATGAAATCGGGTTCGTTATTCCGAAGGTTCGTTATTCCGAAGGTCCGTTATTCTGAGGGTTCGTTATTCCGAAGGTTCGCTATTCCTAAAATGAAATCGGGTTCGTTAATCCGAAAATGAATTTGGGTTTGTTATAATGCTATAATTTCATATAAAGAGATAAAATAAACTTAAATGTTTGATTGGTCTGGCCAAGGGAGGGATAGGGGGAGGGGTATGCTATATGCAGGCTGTAAATTAAATAAACAAAACGCAAACTATAGTATTATAACAAGCCCGATTTAATTTTCGGAATAACGAACCCGATTTTATTTTTGGATCAACGAACCTTCGGAATAACGAACTTTCGGAATAACGAACCTTCGGAATAACGAACCCGATTTTTTTTTTCGGATCAACGAACCTTCGGAATAACGAACCTTCGGAATAACGAACCTTCGGAATAACGAACCTTCGGAATAACGAACCTTCGGAATAACGAATCTTCGGAATAACGAACCTTCGGAATAACGAACCTTCGGAATAACTGAACCTTCGGAATAACGAACCTTCGGAATAACGGACTGTAACCATTTCGTTGAACAATACTTTCGAGACCACTTAAATTGTATAAAGGGGGGGGGGGGGGGTTGAACCCCCAAAACAGCCCCTTTTTCATCAAAGGGGGGGGGGGGGTGAACCCCCCCCCCCCCCCCCTGGGTACGCCCATGGCCGCACACATTACCTCCCTTACTGATTTAACCATAACATGTATCCAAACATATGTGCTGTAGACAGGTAGATATCAGTGGAACTAGTGCTGGTCCTGCGTCCTGGACAAGCTCACGCCCCCTGATGACGAGTCTGCTACAATGATCGAAGGCATGCAGCTCAAATCGGGAGTCCGATATGAAAAGAAATCCCCAAGGTCATGAAGGTGAATGGTGATTGACAGCCAAGACATTGTGTATAATATAATGTTGAGAAGGGAAAATGAATGTTGACAGAATATGAAGATCTTTCAAACAAAAGGCGCTAAATCCACTTTTTCAACTTCCGAGGAAAACAGGTTTCTTTGTCCCACTTGCCTATGGGAATATGAAAATTAAACTTTCTATATTTTGATTTTGAGTGAATTATTTGTCGTAAAATGTGGATTCCTAGATAGCTACGTAGATAGCTATTGTAGATATATCGTTTTATGGAAAGTGGATTTAGCGCCTTTTAGAAGTGAGCTCTTCATATAGACTTGTACCACGGGCTGTAATTTAATGATATTACAATCTCATAAAGCGAATTTAGGGTACATAACGACCCCATAACGACCTACCAACTGCAAAAAGTGGTCACGACCAGGCCGCAAATACATTATACTATAAATATACAGTCATGAGGACTATTTAAAAAAATTAAAGATAGTTGATGCTAGCCTGCACATACGTACAGAATGATAGAGGTGCTTGGGGCAGAAGCCCCTCTTCCTTTCCCAGAAAAATAATTATAGGTTTTCCCGCTCAATTTTGCGATTGTGTCAATCGAATTGATAATAGGAGCAAACGAATTCGCGCGATTTGCGATCGCCGTGTCAAAGCAGCATTCGAATTCGTAAATAGTCGTTCAAAATCATGTAGGAGCAAATGAATTTGCACAAAGAGCATACCTTTTCATCAATGGTCATTCGAATTCGCGAAAGGGTAGTTGACAGTTGGCTGCACATTCGCGAATTCGAGTGCCCATAAATGAACTTCTGTGTCTATTCACGAAAGCGTATGCGTATGCATGAATTCGCTTGCACTTTATTCGGAATTTGGAAGACCGATACTAACGATTACGCGGTAATGCGTGAATTTGAATGACCCTTAATGAATTCGATTGAAAAAAGTGTAAAATTGAGCGGGAAAACCTACGTCATAATGAGAAAACATAGTATGCATTGTCATTTGTCAATACAAAGTGTTCAAGTGCTCAAATGTGTTCACACTCTTTAACAAATGCGTTCAATAACCTTATATCTATTACAAAAAAATTAAAAAACATTACAAAAATTAAAAAGCAGCACCGTGAATCGCAACAACTGAATCGATTATACGTTCAATAATCGTCGGAAACCCTTTCCCTCCACCCCTAATGATGTGAAGAAAAGGGAAACATACATATTTGTATAGCGTGTGTCCTCTTCATACTACACCATGTCATGTCTAATTTTCACCATGGCCCGAATTCTCATCAGTGGCACAACTTAAGTCCGGACTAAAAATTGATGGTTGTCATGTGCCACCGGATATATTTCACAGGTTTGTAACGGTTTAACCAGTTACTAGGGCTTTATGTATTTTTTATTCCGGACTAAAGTTGTGTCACTCATGATAATTCGGGCCCATTGTATAATATAGACATTGCTTTCGACTGACTCAGGAGTCAAGAACTGAACTGTCACCAAAGCAAGCGCATTATCCATCGAAAGATGCTAACTCATTCCCCGTCTGAAGTGGAAAATAATCTTTAAAAAAAAAGTTATAGTCTGCTGACGATTAAGTCAGTTTAACCGTCTGAGTGCTGAGTTAAATGCAAGACGCCACTTGACCGTGTTCTTTATATAAGTTTACATGAATATCCTAATCCCCCACACATATACAATGATATTATGTTTTCATACGATGTTCTTTATTATTAACGTTTCGTTTGTCTACAATGATATTATATATATGTAAGCTTGGTAATAAGTATCTTGTTATTACAATCATTCAACACTTATTGTGTGCATGCATCAATAAATCAATAGAATGATTAATTACATGATTATTTTGACCAAAGTCGACCAAAGCACTCGGAGGGTTAAATCATGAAACATATAATACGGTTGTCAACATCGCCCATGCAGCCTCCTGGCTCGGTCGGCCCTGATTAATATTACTCTCACTTGTTTTTCTTCCGCTGTCTCAAATAGGCCGTGACAAAACAAAGGCAGACGAATTAAAAACAGACATCGCTATTTCTGGAACACGTGATATACATAATATGGTCGTATAGTAAGTGCGTGTGTGTGTGTGTATGTGTGTGTGTGTGTGTGTGTGTGTGTGTGTGTGTGTGTGTGTGTGAAACCTCCAATTCTCATTATTCGTACGTAGTTCATAATTATGTGTTGTAAATTGTTATGTATAATTATGTAATATACTTTCTGCAATGGAACATCCATGTATATGATGCAAAATTATGTTTACGAAATTGTTATTGATGTTTTTGTTCTGTTTCTTATTGGAGGAATAAAATATGAACCCCCCCCCCAAAAAAAAAAAATGTGTGTGTGTGTGTGTGTGTGTGTGTGTGTGTGTGTGTGTGTGTGTGTGTGTGTGTGTGTGTGTGTGTGTAGGGGGTCTATCGTCTATATTGTGTGTATGTGTATTATTATTATGAACCTGATCAACACGGACAAATACATTACATTCTTATTAAAGGGATCTAGTAACTTTGTTGACATGTGCAAAAAGTAATGAATGGTTGATACAATATATATTGTTGTTATCTGATATGTCCACTGGGTGTTGTGTGAAAATTTCAAGTTAAATGGATGTTATATGGCCAAGTAATGAGCAAAAATGCAAAGTGATATTCACTAACTCACTGCACTCACTTTGTACACGGTTTCGAAAATCCAACGGATAATTCATTATCTGAACACTTCAGTCGTACATATCTTTGTAACGAAGGGGAAATTTGAAAAAACGAAACCTGTCCCATGGTTTTATTGTTAATACGAATACAACAAGGTATGAGGGAACCGCTAGAATTCAAATTTGATTTTGAGGATTTGGACAATGTTAATAAGTCCCTTTAAAGGTTTCCTGAAACCAAAATGCAAGTTGCCTTCAACTATTGTGTATTAGTGTATACATCGACTATTTGTTAACTATTTGACCTACATATGTTTTGTATATTTTTTAACATTTTAGTAATTATTTTCTTCAGTTTGCCAAGGCCCATCTCTAAAAAAAAAAAAATCTCCGGAGTAAAAACCCCTTGTGACATCATCTCTCAATCACTGGTCAACTGGACGTGGTGTGGCAAGATTGGTAGAGCGCGCACTTTCCGATCGTGAGATCCAGAGTTCGAACCCTGTGTGTGTAGCTGTAGGCCCACTTCGTTTGTCCTTCAGCAAGACAATTACTCCGCAATTGCTGCTCTCTACCCAGGTGTATAAATTGTTACCATGGTCGGGTGTTAATTAGCCTTAGCGCCATCATCAGTGGCAGCTCGGCTAGTATGCTCCCCGGGGAGTTGAGAAAGTACGCAATATCATTGTGGGGGTTTGAAATGTACCTGATGACCATGGGTAGTAATAATTACATAATTATTTAAGCGCAGTAGAGTATATAATGTATATAGTAGCTGCGCTATATAAATGTTCATATTATTATTATTATTATTAACTAACCGGAGATGAACAAAATACATACTTTACAAAAGAACATGCTCTCTTCACCTAAAATACGTACTAATATATTGAAAATAACGTTTAGCCGTAAAAACATGCATGCTATCAGAGCATTTCCCTGTTTCTGTTTTGAATTGTGATGTATTCAATATTATGTTTTTAGAACTTCATTCAAGAATTGGGACTCGTCAAAATCAGACAAAGTGAGTATGGCAGAATTTCGCAGCAACGGGACATTGGCATGGGAATATGCCGACTAGCTCTCGCCCAGCTCTCGCCTAATTTCAACCAGGATCGCATTACCCAGCCACAAATTATATACAACTATACGGAATAAAAAGGAAGAGAAAATATGATTATGAATGGTTATCATGAGAGTATCGCGTCTAAAAAAAATGATGAAATATGATTATAACTCGTTATTGTGAGAGCATCGCAACTTTTTCTGTTCCGAGGTCAGCTGTTCGCATTCGAGTTATTTTCTTTCATTCAATCTTTTATATATATCTTATTTATCACTGAATGTGGGAAAAGTTTCGCGATGCTAACCCAACAGTTGATCATCTTATAATCTTATTCATGATGGTACTTTGGTTTAAGTAGAAACGCAGTCCAGTATAATATGTGATTGACCTATATACAACTACTGCACTACGATTTCTCAGTCTTGATATTTAGCTCAACCTTATGGGCGAGTATGATTATTATTCTATCCATTGAAGAACACCCACCGTTATATCAGACAGGTCAGCTAATTGAGCGGTGTTTATATTCATTACATTTAATAGATATGACGAGAAAATCTCTTTCGAAATATTGACGAAAATCATCTTAATGATCCATGAACTTATCTGTTTTCTTTGTATTTGGTTTATGTTTGTCCCTGACCAAGGAGTAATAGTTTAATGTCGATAATAAATCTGTAGTGTGACCTTAAAACTCCAGTAAACCATGGGCGCTCTTCCAAATAACCATTTTCATAAAATAAATCAGGGCGTTTATGGGGAGAGCTACCAAAGTTATATATAGGGCGGCCCAGGCATGCCTGGGTAGATTAATTTTGGGGGCGCATATATATCGTACTATAATCGTATACAACTAACCTTATATCATTATTTTACGGGTACCTTAGGACTAGTCTACATGGTCTAGCTGGGCCCTGCTTCATCAAACGTATTCGTCTTATTGTTGTAAATGTCCAACTTACTCTGTCAATAGCCAATAAGCATGGGGCATTAAACATGTTTCTCTCCTACACACTAAAGGTTCAAATTTGCACCCTTATATAGCCGTTGAACGTTATTTAGCAGCATACGGTACAATTATACACCCTAAACATGTAAAGTCTGCAATAAGATGCACGTCTGCACATTGCACCCTTTCTATATGTATTATGGTGATGCTACTGTGCAAATTTGAACCTTTATTTTTTTAGAGTAGAGGTCATATGATTATAGTTGGGCCATTGAAACAAAGCTGGGAGTGTAAAAGTACACAAAAGGCATCAACATGAAAGTGTTATTTAATTTATAGTGTATTGTTTTTCATGTTCGTCTCCATGCCCATGCATACGCAAATGTACAGGTTATCTTATTACGTTGGCCACACCAATGGGATGGGGTTGTACGGTTTATCAAAATCCCTGGATAAAATACGTTAATTGGGATTTTAAAAAGAGGGGATGGGTTAGTGTAAGTACATAAAAAGAAACTGAACGAACAATTTTCAGAGGCATGGGTGTACGGGCAAAAATAGTGTTTGATGGGTAGGAAGTTCTTTTTCATCTATAGTCACTAGCTGTCCAAATAAAAAGAGACGGATTTAATGGGGTTTTTGCCCTAATATTGTTTGTAATTCTTAATACAGTTCCAGGTCCCGTTCTACCTTGTACACAATGTAACCCACCGATGCTGAGGCTGGGGCGTTTGGGACAATTGTCCCCCCCCCCCCCCCCACCACCCTCACCCAAGTTTGGACCCCCTCTGCTCCCCTCCGCTCGCCGCCTTTCCCCTATAGGGGATATGTATAATATTGTACGTATACAACATATTGTTTTGTTTGCTTCAGGGCAATTCCAAGCAAACATTGACATAAGCACCCATTTTTCAAATTCGTCGAATCATAACATATTTGGTATCACATTGAAGCTTAAAGATCAAACTATTCAGAAATGCATTTTGTTCCAAAAAAATTTTGCCGTAAACTATTATTTCATAGGAATTAATTAGCATAAATTAATTTTCAATTATTTTCACAAAATATACTTGTAAATATTAAGCTTAAAAGAGCTGCAAAAATAGGTTTTCATAACATTTTCTTTCAGTGTTGGTAAGAACATTACTTCAATTTATCAGATAAATATCTATTTCGGCATTTTCGCTCTTTGTTCTGCTTCAGTGACTGTTTCATTTATAGTCATCTATATGTCACGCTGTTACCCTAAAAACAGGTATTTTTAATATTTCTGGAAAAATATGAATGGGAATGAAATATTTTTTTGTTTCTTCTTCATTCACCCATAGAGCTATATTATGGATGCTAAATAGCAGCATTATCTTTTACCACTAATAAATCTAAGCAATATCAATTTGGTCACGCTGTTACTTTTTGGGTAACAGCGTGACGCAACCTACATTTTTTTTGCAATATCTCAAGAATCGTTGGATGGATTCTGTTCAAACTTTGTACAAGACATGTATTCAGAGGTATGAATTATCTGATACATTTTGGGGCCATGAGGTCAAAGGTCAAAGGTCACAGCTAATTAATATGCAAAAAATATATTAATTCTCAAGATATTTCAAGAATCCTTGAAGGATGACATGATAATTAATACTGGTATGCGTTCAGTGAAGTAGATGACCTGATTATAGAATTTGGTCATGGGGTCAAAGGTCAACAGGTCAAATTATTGTAGTTTATTTTTTATCTCACAAAAAATGCCAGAATTAATGTTAGAAAGAGTACTGTAGATAAAAGAAAATTCTATGAAAATGTTTGGAGCACAGGTCAAAGGTCACTCGGATAATTACCAATTCAAACACAAAAACTTACTGACATTGAAATCATGTTACATGTAACAAATCACTTGTAGATATGCACTGTGCCGACATAAAATTATACATTTGTATGCTAATTTGAGAAATAAGGTCAAAGGTCAGATGTCAAAGGTCTAATATTTCATTGTTGCAATTAAGTTTGTATCTTGGGTTTGATATTTGATGGTTCCTCAAACTAAATTCTGAAAAAGATAAGAATTTCAGTTTTGTCCAAAAACATTTTTGATCAATAGAGGGCGCTAGGCTGCAAATTTGTGTCATGCGAACCATCATTTCAGAGCATCTGGGTTATATTACCCATTCATCTAGTTCTGTATAGATTCTGGATGACTACATCAAAATTATATAATCTTATTCATCTCATCAGTATCTCCCATAACATGTACAATTCAGAGGTCACGCTGTTACCGTCACGCTGTTACCGTGCACAGATACGTTTATGATATCATATTTACTATGAACATTGGATTTTTTCTACATTTTTATTTGGATGTTCTAGCTTGATGTCTAGTACAAAGAATCAATGTGACAAAATTGCAAAATGTTCCTGTAGTTCACAGAGTTTGCTTAGTTTCTTACCATGTAAGAAACCCATGTCTTTTTGCCGTCACGCTGTTACCGCAGATATTGATATTCATAATTCATAATTTAGTGGGAATTTTGATTTTCTTTCCTATAGTAAATAATTGTTAGGATAGGGGGAACAGATGCATATCAAAATTTGGTTCTGGACATTTTTATTTTGTGAGTTATTTAGACTTTCATCGTGAGAAACACCCTCCTACCGTCACGCTGTTACCTTGGAATTGCCCTTCACGCGCTGCTTCCCACATTGAGTGAAATCAGTGCCCGGCCCTCCCGTGTTTGTCACACTGTACTGACCTACTAGACCGTTTCGGTTGGCCTCTGTTCCGATGGTTGTTCTACTATGAGACCGTCTGTAGAAGTATTAAAAAAGGTAGATTTATAGTTGGTTATCTCTGACTGTACACATAATAGCTGCAATCAGTCGATAGCTAGTACTTAGTAGAAGAGCGCAATACTTTACAAATGGGATGAACGATTTATGTTGAAAGCACAAATCAGTTGTCGTTCGTTTGATTCCATGTCGTTTTACAGTTTCACATTCTGAAGGAGCCTTTTGAGGACGCCACAACTTAATGGGGTCCAATATTTCGAACACATGTGAAAAAAAAGTGTCTCCACATTTTGAAGTGTATACTGGAAGTAACAATACAATGTTCTATACGTACACTTCCATTAAAATATCAACTCGTCACACGCACCGGAAGTTGAACCCTCGGATTGTCAAGATTGGACTGGCCAGTTGATTTATATATTTTGCAGGCCTATATTTAGTTCCGTATTTTGAGACTAATAGTGTCATTATAGTGAAAATCGAACGATGATGGAGTTACTTGCTTTCTATGAAGATGGCGGAGCCTCTTTTGACACCCACCACCACGGGAGGTGGTTACGCCAATACTGGTGGGTCTCGATCCTCATATCGGTCCTGTACGTCGTGGTCATGTTCATGGGAAAGAACCTGATGGCGAATCGACCACCGATCGACCTCCGTCGGGCGTTCGTTGCCTGGTCGTGCGGTTTGACGCTCTTCAGCTTTGCTGGTGCTGTGGTCCTGACGATGGAGCGCCCAACGCTTTCATGCTGATGGCTTACAGGGCACTGTGTGTTCGGCCGCACCCGTCTTCAACGGACGCGCTGGAATGTGGCTGTGGTTCTTCGCGCTCAGCAAGGTGGTCGAGATGGGCGACACCGCTTTCATCGTCCTCCGCAAACACCGGCTCACATTTGCCCACTGGTTCCACCACGCATCTACCCTCACCCTCGCCTGGTTTCTCTATAGCAGGACAATGGCCGTTGGGCGATACTACGTGACATCCAACTACGCGGTGCACTGCGTGATGTACGCGTACTACGCGTTAAGCGCAGCCGGATTCTGCCGCCGTGCGCGTCGACTGAAGATTGCCATTGCATTCGTCCAAGTTCTTCAATTCGTCGTCGCGCTTTGTGCTACGTTCTACGCAGGAACTCAGCTTTTAGCGGGGAAATCGTGCGATGCCGATTGGAGTAGTGTAATTATTGGCTTTCAGCTGTACTTCGCCTTCCTCTACCTGTTTGTTAAGTTCTTCAATACAATTTTCAAACTTCACGATTGATGGCAGGTGTGGCGTTGCAGCATTATTGAAAAAAATACATTCCTTTTTTATCTCAGAAGAATTATGCATTTTCCTCCCAGCATACTATATAATAATGAGAAGGCTAGTTGATTTGCGAGAAATAAAATACTGTTCGTGAAGTTTTAACCCATCTGTAACATATTCTGATCATTAGTATAATATTGGATGTCCTGTTTTTATATTTCTATGAAAGTAACATAATACGTACACGAAATTTTGGTAATGTTTACAAGTCAATGATACAAAATCATCTACTTACTCTTCAAAGTGTTCAATTCAGATGTATTTCATCTTTCACAAGTTATTTCTTGCTTGCTATTTCTGTGTGAAGCACTAGTATCAATGTGAATTAAGTTTGCCATTTTACCTTTTGCATTGATATATCAATTCAGTTTTTAGATAATAATTATTAGCTTAAACCGTTCTTACAATATGTAAAATAGCGCCGTGGCGAATTAATGTGGGCTCATTTTACTTATTAGATCGACACGTTTCTCATAATTCACAGAGAGGGGCTTAGGAGGGCTGCTTTCCCCATATGAAATTCAAACGCTGATATTTCAATTCAAATTGTATTCAATACTTTAAAAAGCAAACACACAATGCAAATATAAGTTACAAA
>JBAMJV010013328.1:22500-27937 GCA_037951105.1 Echinarachnius parma
GATGATACACTTAAATATGGATATAATAAGTTGCAAAATTTGTTCATGTGATTTTATTATGTATATACATTGTACGCGATTTGTGACATAAAAACTATAGTCTCTTTTACCAATTACCAAATTCATGCCGATATATCAACACATTACAGAGATAATCCATTCTACATATAAAGATAAGAACTGATTATCCCTCTTAATAATGTAAATATGAAATGAAGAGGTTGGCTCAAAAAGGTGCTAATTTCACTTTTCAACTTTGGAGAAAAACAGGTTTCTTTGTCCAACTGTGTACACATGCCTACGGGAATATAAACATGGAACATTCAATATTTTGATTTTAATTTCGTCCTAGCATTTGGATTTCTAGATAGCTACACAGTTTATAAATGTAATGATATCGTTTTCATTTTGTATGGAAAGTGAATTTAGCGCCTTTTGGATCTAATCTCATCAAATTTAAACACACACTGTTACGTATTTATATGAACATACAGTAATGTAATATGCCAATTTCAAGATTATAACGTGGTATGTCAGTAAATGCATTTCTTATGACATACAGCTAAACAATGCAGAACTATAATTGTGAAGAATTTAAAATGAGGAGCACATACAGGAAATACGAAATGCAATATTTACATAATATTTATATACTATGTTTACTATATAGCAAGCCTAACCCACGTAGGGGAACCAGACGACTAGTAAGGGTGATATGTGACCTCTATAGACTATTCTTTCTTTGCAGGCCAAGGGGGGGGGGGGGGGGGGGGGGGGGGGGTTGCGTTTGGTGGCGACTCTACACAGGTTGCTGCTGAAATAGACAGACGGTTGGTAAGACGAGTTTGACTGTATTCAATGATATAAAATAAGTGTAAAATTAAAACATTCTCTCTATTACATACATTTCATAACTCAAGCCCCAAATATTACAAAGCAGCGCATAAGCGATATATAAAGCATTGTATAGACATTATATTTAACAAATAATACCAAAGATCCCACTGAATAGCAGCAATTCTAAATACATTTCTAGTTTAAGTTCACTGAATTTGAATTGACTTTCGAAAATATACAAATAAATTTGAATTTGAACATATATCATTTGCACTTTATATATTTAAAGAGATTGATTATAATGTGATTATTATCTGCCAATATAAACATAACAAGTTGACTAAAAACTCATACAAAAACATAATAAAATAAATTGCCAAACATTGAACTGGTTGACTGCATTCTATTTTTAAGATGGAACGAAAGGTTATCAGCGAAGATGAACTTATTTACACATTCGAACATTTACATAACTTACTTCAATGCGCCAATTTAAGTTCTAAATAGCTCTTCTGATGAAGTAGACTGAACACTATGATAATAATTGCGAAACCAATTAGAACTTTTCTGATTTCAACTCATGGTATCTGCCTGAAACACATGGTATTTGTTATTATGGAAATTTAATTAAATGCATTTAGTGCGTTTGTAGTATAACAGATTAAACAAAGTAGGCATATTGCGTTAAAATCACCACACTTGAAGGTGAAGGAATATAATGATACTAATTTATACCAATACATGATACATGATACAAACATTAATACGAGAATTTACGCTTACAAGTATCCCTTTAATACGCGAATTAACGTTTACTAGTGTACAAGCCAACGTAATTACAAGAATGCAAACTGTTGACGGCGGTATATGTACTTTTTTCCACAGAAATACAACATAGAAATACCTTTTTCCTCCACATTTTGTCAACTGCATATTGTCCAGGCATAAACTCATTCAAATGACGAATATCTTAATATTGATGGGCAAATTAAATTATTTACACTATAGGCCTACACATATTTATTAAAGGGATATTTGAGTATTGGTATAGAGGGTACTTAAAACAAAATTATTGAGTTAATGGGAAACTGAGTGGTCAAATTTTAAAGTGCATACCATTTGAATGACAGAATAAACTCTATTTGATCAAAATCGGTTCAGAAACTGCTGAAATATTAATAAGTATATCAGATCGGAATACAAGTTGTTGGATCCCACATTCATTTGAGATTTGAGAACAAATATATTAAATGCTTTCACTTTTCAGAAATTTACAATAGCTCTCTATTTAATCATAGTTTGAACAAAATTCCACATGCACAATTTTGTCATTAGAAATGGATGAAACCCATGCTTCCTTTTGTGTTTTAACGGCTCTTTTTGTATGATAACATGATTTTACTAAGTCGTTTGCAATTTTGTTTAATACCTTTTGGGCATGGTGGAATTATAACTATTAGTTTGAATTGTTATGGTGCATGTTTTAGTCACTAAAATTAAATTTGTCCAAAACTGTACTATCCCTTAATATTAAACAAACAAAAGACAATTAAAATATATGGCGATGTTAATATCATAAATCAAACGTTTTCATACTTCTTTACATGCATTATTCTCCTTTACGCTTAGACATTGGAATTGTTTGCATATAATATAAATATTAGAGTTATAGGGTTATCTCCTATAAATATTAGTAGAAACCTTGCTGACGGCAAGGCATGAGTTAGTCAACAAAACTCGATACGGGTTCTCCTTTAATATCATGACGTCATACTATCCAGCCCAATCCACCCCCATTTTTTTTTTACAAACGGGAGATAAAGACCTTTTTTGTTGGTCTAGGCGTGAGCATGCTTTAGACTAAAATGGTAGGGAAATATAGTTCTTCCAGACGGGATCCCTTTGAATTAAAATAGACAATCGATATATTTATGCATGATTTCATTGCAAACAAAACAAACATTTATAATTATCTTACTTAACGCTTTGATATATAACTTTCCTTGTCCTTTTAACATGTACAAAAAGTGATGAGTGGTTGATACAATGCATATTGTTGTTATCTGATATGTCCACTGGGTGCTGGGTGAAAATTTCAAGTTAAATGGACGAATTATATGGCCGAGCAATAAGCAAATTGATATTTACTAACTCATTGCACTCACTTTGTACACGGTTTCGAGGTCCAGTGGAACATTTAACATCTGAACACTTCAATCGTAAATATCTTTTGAACGAAAGGGAAATTTGAAAAAACCGAAAACCTGTCCCATGCTTTTATTGTTAATACGAATACAGCAAGGTACGAGGGAACCGCTAGAATTCCAGTTGGATTTTGAGGATTTAGACAATTTTACTACGTCCCATTATAAAGGCTACCAGGACTTAGGTAGACATTGGCATACAAATGAAATGAAATGCAATACACCTGGTATGGTCTCTCTGAAATCCTATTATATGCGGAAAGTACGGATACAGGACAAGGTAAAACATACATTTTGTTTCTCTACCCCCCCCCCCCCCCCCCCTGTCACCATGTTCACTGTTAAGTCTTTCTGTGAGTTCTTAAGGACGATGATATGCATGCGCAATTCAGTTTTACGAATGATTTAAATTCTCTCTGAGTTATACAGAGAAACTTTTCTTGAAGACAAGGCATTCCGTACGGTTAGAGACAGTGATCTGTCCTGATGATGTCATAACAGGGAGACTGTGGAATAACACGTTTCGACCTCGATCCCCTACTAAGTTGTACATCGAAGCTGACTACTTCTACCCTCTCCTGGTGACACTCGCCGGACAACTGATCAATCACAGCCTTCCTACGTCCCTCATCCCAGTACACGACGTACAGGTCATCTGTCACGGGATCGATGCAGCAATTGTAGATCTTCTCACTGTGTGTGATTTCCCTCTGTGCTCCCTGCCTGTCGATGATGAGAAGCTTGTTACTGATTGGATGGGGATGCACGATGATGTCGCCCGTAGACAAGACACCGCGCAGTAACCCTATGTTCTCTTTACACGTAATCGTGTTCACGATTGACCCGTCTCTCGGGTTTACAACATATATGTACCGCTGCTTAAGCTCAGCAGCTATGATTATCCCATCTCGGTCAACAGCTAAATATACCCATGTGTTATCGGTTGATGTGTTTCTTGGTATTGTGATATCTCTAATCAGCTGCCAGTTCATATCGTACAAAGTGATGGATCCAGTCAAACTTTTACCAGTACAACCTTCGTTTTTCCTTTTACCACATACTACCGTGTCCTCATCCAGCACAGCGCATGACATAATACGTGTCTTACTATCACTCGTGATCACTCTCCGAGATCTCTTGTTCCTTACGTTATAGCAATAAGTGTGCATCTCACCAGCTGCCCCATCTGATATGATAATATCATCATTACTCGTACACCCAACAATACGAGGCGTGCTAATATCACTCGGTATTTCTACAGTCAGGCTGAGCTCCCATGTCCCTTCAAAGCCCCCTATTCTCCCGTTGTACTTCTCATTTCCCACACCCTCGATGAACCGCACACCTTTCACCGTGCGTGTGATGTGTTCGACCACGCGCTCATCGGCCGTCTTCCCCAGAGTGTCAGTGAGTGATGTGACCAGCTCCTGTGCGCCTTCGAGAAGATCCTTATCATCCTCAAGGAGGATTCTGATTCTGTCAGCTGCATCATCCATGGCTTTTATCACATCCCTGGCATCGCGCTGTAAGCCCACCATTTTCGTTTGAATCTTGCCAGTTATAGCTGTGACGTCATCAACCAACTCGCGCCGTCTGCTCTCGATTGCCGCCGATGTTTCTCCGCATCCTCGTGACATTTGTGCAGACGAGCCTTTCTCTTGTCATTAATCTTCTTTATCTCTGCATCGGCCTCCCGGTTGATTCCAAGTATTTCATTCTGTTCCTTTGTGGTGATCCTTGAGATTTTGTCATCAATTACCGAGTTTATGTGTCCCTTTACCGACTGCAGTTCTTCTTCTGCCTCAACAGTACACGTATCAAGTCGCTCTCCGAATTTCTTCCAGGATGAAACTTTGTCCTTTGACGTTTCCTGCAAGTTGTTGAGTTCACATTTCTTGACTGCAATCGCATCTTCAACATCCTGTACCTTACATAACGGACTTGGATGGTTTGTCCTTGCGCAAAGATGACACACAGCAATATCGTGATCCTTGCAGTGAAGTCTGACCGCCTTGTCATGCTTCTTACAGAACAGACCAAATTCATTCTTCCTCGCTTTCCTGTGGCAGCCGGTCTTCGTGGCGCAATGCTCACATAGATTCCTCTTCTCCTCCACGTAGTACGCTACCCCGCCGATCGCGTGGCACCCCAGTCCCTCACACCTGTCTTCATCATCCTTGAACCCAGTCGCCATTGTGATAGAAGATTACGAGTGTTCCTGTAAAAACCACGAAACAAAAACACGATTACCATCTCAATTTACTTATTAGGATCAGAGTTTATGGTACTGCTTGCTGTAGTTTATTGTAATATACCGTATTTATATTACAATTATTTTCTTCCGATTTTCTTCAAACCGGATTACACTTATTATACCATTGTTACAAATTAAACTT
>JBAMJV010013329.1:0-31110 GCA_037951105.1 Echinarachnius parma
CCTCTGTGAATGCAAGGCGGATTGAAAATTTAAAAAATCATAATAGTAAGTCGTATTCTTATTATATTACAAAGGTATTTATTTATTATAAAGGCGTACTACGTATATAGGTCTGCTTCTGTGTACATGGTATAATAGAGGTAGGGGCAGGAAAAGTTAAAATAAACACCGTATTGAAAACGTATAGTTCCCAAAAATTATCTTACAAATCATTTCGTAGTTAATTGTCAAGGATAATTAATTTTAAATATTATAATAGTGTCCAAACATATCATTACAAAGATATTATGTTTATATAAATGTATTGATATTTATCAGTGCTTTTCAATGACTTTACCACCAAAATAATGTCTCTAAACCATGTTTGCTGGCCCGAGATTTTCCATATTTATCGAATTATTTATCGAGCTATAAACGTTTTCTACCGAATCCATGTGCATAGCAACGGAGCATCTCCGTTTGTTCTGAACATATTTACTAGAGATCGTCACTCACCTTGCAAACTTTGTGGAAGAAAGTTGCCCCGACTCCATATTCTGAAAAGGAGAACGGAAATAAAGACGTAAATAAGAATACTTCACTTATGTAAGGAAAAAACACAAATACTTCAATGACTACACTGAACACATTGGCTATGATATTATTCGTTCATAATTAAATTTGTCGTAATTCGGTCCCTTGACAGCGATTTAATTTATTTTTTAATAGTTAATACATTTAAACAATTACGTTGGTGTTTTGATGTTCTTAAATTGGTTTGGAAGAATGTAGAGGGCAGTGTTACCATAATATAATTATGTACAACTAAAAACTAGCCAACTTCCTTGGCTGACTTCTATACACGTACACGTAAAGCACCGATGCGGCACGTACGTCGGACGCGCACACAATACATGCACACATTATTACACTTGTGGTGGGAGATATGAATGATTTAAATATTCAACCAATTTTAAACAATGATGGCTTCCATCAAGTTATACATTTACCCACAAGAGAGAATAATATTCTTGATAAGATAATTACTAATTGCAGTAGATTTTATTCACCTGTAATATTGATGTCGCCTCTTGGTAGGAGTGACCATAATTGTGTATTGCTAACTCCATTAAAATGTATATTTAGAGAGAAAAATGAAATTAAGAAAAAGTTTGTTCGCCCTCTTCCAGACAGTGGTTTGCGTTCATTTGGTCAATGGATCACATGTCATTCATGGAATGAACTGTCACAAATTTCAAACCCTTCAGAAAAGTGTAGTCTTTTTATTGATACTACCAGGACTGAACTGGATAAGTGTTTACCTGTTAAAGAAGTTAAAATATGTAAAAATGATAAACCTTGGATGACACCTGAAGTAAAAGATGTTTTTGATAAAAGGGAAAATGCTTTTATAGCAAATGATAAAACTAAGTGGCGCCGTCTACGGAACAAAGTTGATCGGATGATAATATCTGCTAAAAGGTTCTATTATAATATAAGAGTCTCACATTTAAAGTTAACAAACCCAGCAGCTTGGTACAAGCAAATTAAATTCATAACAAAAAAAAGATGTTAATCCACCATGTATTGCTGTCCCAGACGTCGAACCCGATGATCCTGAACATCGACAGAAAACGGCAGACGCAATCAACGAGCACTTCATTTCAGTAGCATCAGACCTTCCGCCCCTTGACAGGAGTTGTTTACCAGCATACTTACCGTCACTATCTGTATGTCCGCGAGTCCAACCTCATGAAGTCTATTTAAAATTACGCAAAATAAAATGTAATAAAGCAGGATTATCCGATGACTTACCTCCACGCGTTGTTCGTGAATTCGCTTGTGAATTATGCCAACCTCTTGCTGATATTCTTAATGCATCTTTTCAACAGGGCATAGTTCCTTGGCAGTGAAAAAGGGGCCAAATTATTCCCATTCCGAAATGTCAACCGCCAAAATTAGACCAGCTTCGTCCGATATGCTTAACAAGCCAATTCGCTAAACTTGCTGAATCATTTATTACTCAATGGCTTCTGGATGACATTTCGAAATACATTGACCCTCATCAATATGGAAATAGACCTGGTTTATCGACTTCTCACTATTTGATAAAATTGTTACATGAAATGTATAAAAACTGTGAAAGATCAAAATCGATTTCAACCATTGTGTGCACAGATATTTCGAAAGCCTTCGATAGATTAGATCATAATATTTGAGTTCAAAAATTAATTGAACTCAATGTAAGGCCATTTTTAATTGATTGGATAATAAGTTTTTTAGAACAAAGATCGCAATGTGTCAAATATCAAGGTGTTTTGTCTGAATGTAAAAATACCCATTTTGGGGTACCTCAGGGTACGAAGTTGGGTCCAATTTTGTTTTTAATAATGTTTAATGATGCTTGCCAAAATATACTATTACCATACTTTAAGTACGTTGATGATCTCACCTTGTTAGAAAATCGAGTATTTCAAGATCCAGTGTCTATGCAAAATATTTTGACTCAATTAATGGAATGGTCAGATAATAATCATATGAAATTGAACCCACTTAAATGTATAACAATGTCAGTTACCTTCATGAAAACTCCTCCTCCATTTGACACTTTGTATATCGGTGAATCGCCTCTCCCAAATGTTCAAACAGTTACAATTCTTGGGGTGTATATTCAATCTAACTTAAAGTGGGATGACCATGTCAATGAGATATTAAAGAAGTGCAATAAAAAATTATATATGTTCAGAATGGTTAAGAAATATAAATTACCTATTGTTGATCTTATTACAATTTACATTGGATATATTTGTCCTATACTAGAATATTGTGTACCAGTTTTTAATGGCGGAATGACTTTGAAGCAAGTACAAAGTTTAGAAATAGTTCAAAAGAGGGTTTGTCGAATAATTCTAGGGAAAGATTATATTAGTTATGAAAATGCAATTATTGAATGTAAGCTTGAACGCCTTGAAACTAGAAGAGAAAAACTTTGTATTGAATTTGCTAAATCACTTTCTAATAACCCACATTGTAAAGATTGGTTACCCAAACAAAAAAATGTAAATATTTCTTTGAGATATATACTAAAGTTCAATCAATATAAATGTAAAACAAACAGATTTAGGAATAGTGCAATACCATATTTCATTGATCTTTTAAATATCCAATTAAATTTTTACTTCCCAGGTATATGCACTTTGCATCAAATCAAATCAAATCAAACTACAGTTACGCATGCATCTTCTTTGTTAATTATACAAAAATGTGCCACATTTTTAAAAGTTTATACTTTTGTTTTGATGAAATATTTTGTTCTACTGTACCTCATGTGAATTTAAATGTTATGAATGAATATCATTTTAATTAGGTGGGCTGTACATCATACAGACCACCTCATAATTTCGTTAGAATTGCCTTTATTATTATTCTTTATTTTTCTTATTTCCAATCACTTTTTTGTTAGCAAGATAACTTGAAAATGGCTCAATCAAGTGCCTTGAAATTTGGCACACATATATATAGGCATATGGACAAAGCAAAATAAGGTTTTGAACCCTGACCTTGACTGATGACGTCATCTAGGCGCCATTTTGTAAAATTTTCTGAATATCTTCTCATGATCATATCTTCATAACGAAAAGTTGTTTCTCATTCATATTTATCATGATCATGGTCAATATCCGTCCGGTCAATTTCAGGTCAAAAAACGCGCGCGCATGCGTACGTGCGCGCGTCAGCGCGCGCGCAAAATTTTAAAATGTTCAAAATCGTCGCAAATTCATTTTGGATACGTTTTAGGCCATTTTAAGCATTTTACGAAAAAACGCGCACACGCGCATGCGCGCGCGTTTTCGCGCGTACTGGCATTTTGCAACATAGAATCGCCGAATTTTCTCTGTTATCATATTTAGCCCATCTTTCCAAGCATTTTGATACCTTGTTCACCTTTTTCTGACTAGTAAAAACGCAATGAGCTTCCGTTCAAGAAACATGTCCGTGCGCGCGAGCTCTTGTAATACATAGCATATATGGGCAAAAACATGCCTATACAAAATTCATTGTAACTCTTCAGAATGGATGGGAACTCCCAATTTTTTTTCATATTTAGATAGATTATGAGTCGGAGATATGATTTCATGTCTCATTTGACGCTCAATTAACACATGGCGTCATCATAACGGCCTTCCAACTCAAAATTTCAATTAGCATATTATGACGTCAGCATATTTTTGGAAAATTGATTGTATCTCTGTAAATGTTGATCGATTTTCTTCCAAATTTTGATATGTTCTAGCTCAGACAATTTTCTACAAATGTAATAACCACGATTTTTCATTTTGACAAAGGCATCATGGCGTATTTTTGCGATTTAAGGAGGCATGTCATTTTTTAACATTTTGCGTGTATTCTCTATGGGACATGACTTTTTTTCAAAACTGGATTCTACATTCCCGTCTTTCGCGACCAATATCTTCTTCGTTTTAGCTTCGTTTACGCTGATCTTCGAGTATGTTGTAGCTGAGACAATAAGCTATCTCAAATGAGCCCTTGATTATGTCTTTAATTTTAGTTCGACCAGCCCACCTATACTTGTTCTAAACAAGTATTACAATTCTAGTTATTATTAGGTGGGCTGTACATCATACAGACCACCTCATAATTTCGTTAGAATTGCCTTTATTTATTTATTTATTATTCTTTATTTTTCTTATTTCCAATCACTTTTTTGTTAGCAAGATAACTTGAAAATGGCTCAATCAAGTGCCTTGAAATTTGGCACACATATATATAGGCATATGGACAAAGCAAAATAAGGTTTTGAACCCTGACCTTGACTGATGACGTCATCTAGGCGCCATTTTGTAAAATTTTCTGAATATCTTCTCATGATCATATCTTCATAACGAAAAGTTGTTTCTCATTCATATTTATCATGATCAAGGTCAATATCCGTCCGGTCAATTTCAGGTCAAAAAACGCGCGCGCATGCGTACGTGCGCGCGTCAGCGCGCGCGCAAAATTTTAAAATGTTCAAAATCGTCGCAAATTCATTTTGGATACGTTTTAGGCCATTTTAAGCATTTTACGAAAAAACGCGCACACGCGCATGCGCGCGCGTTTTCGCGCGTACTGGCATTTTGCAACATAGAATCGCCGAATTTTCTCTGTTATCATATTTAGCCCATCTTTCCAAGCATTTTGATACCTTGTTCACCTTTTTCTGACTAGTAAAAACGCAATGAGCTTCCGTTCAAGAAACATGTCCGTGCGCGCGAGCTCTTGTAATACATAGCATATATGGGCAAAAACATGCCTATACAAAATTCATTGTAACTCTTCAGAATGGATGGGAACTCCCAAGTTTTTTTTCATATTTGGATAGATTATGAGTCGGAGATATGATTTCATGTCTCATTTGACCCTCAATTAACTCATGGCGTCATCATAATGGCCTCCGAACTCAAAATTTCAATTTGCATATTATGACGTCAGCATATTTTTGGAAAATTTATTGTATCTCTGTAAATATTGATCGATTTTCTTCCAAATTTTGATATGTTCTATCTGAGACAATTCTCTACAAATGTGATGATCACGATTTTTCATTTTGACAAAGGCATCATGGCGTATTTTTGCGATTTAAGGAGGTATGTCATTTTTTCACATTTTGCGTGTATTCTCTATGGGACATGACTTTTTTTCAAAACTGGATTCTACATTCCCGTCTTTCGCGACCAATATCTTCTTCGTTTTAGCTTCGTTTACGCTGAACTTCGAGTATGTTGTAGCTGAGACAATAAGCTATCTCAAATGAGCCCTTGATTATGTCTTTAATTTAGTACGACCAGCCCACCTATACTTGTTCTAAACAAGTATTACAATTCTAGTTTGTATTTAAATGTACTGATTTCGATGTAAACATCAACATTTCAGCCTTTGGGCTGCCGTTGTATGTAGCAATGCTTGTAACTTTTGAATGTTTTTTTATTGAAATAAAACCATTATATCTATTACACGCGCGTGTTTCTTTTACAGTTGATAAGATTTTGGCACGGAGATCGATTATCCAGCGATTCGATTGTATTTCTGTGTACGATTATCGAAAGGGCGCCCCAACGTCAAGTTGTCACCAGGGCCGCTCGCCAGCAGCTCAGGATAATAAAGCGTTAAAGGTATGGTGAAATCCCGGCTTTGATTCAGGTGTATAGCTTTAAATATGTGCCTATATTGATATACCACACTATTTTTTTCAAAGAAATCCTTAAAGGGGAAGGACTCCTAGCCTTTTGACTTACTGGATGTGATGAGAGCATAACTCTTGTCATTTCTAGTCACTTATTTCCTCATGAATATTCCCAATAATGAAAATAATCAATATTTTATGGCCCACTGTCGTCTGCTTTCAATGCCAACATGAGGCGGCCATTTCTTCAACTTCTCGCGGTGAAATGACGTGTCAGGCGGAGAACACAATAGCGGGTTACAATAACGCTATTGTGTTCTCCGCCTGCCACGTCATTTTACCGCGAGTAGTTGAAGAAATGGCCGCCTCCTATGGGCATTGAAAGCAGACGACAGTGGTCCATAAAATATTGATTATTTTTGTAATCGGGAATATTCATGAGGAAATAAGTGACTAGCAATGATAGTAGTTATGCTCTCATCACATCCAGTACGTCAAAAGGATAAGGGTTAAGTCCCCTTTAAGTTGGGCAAGAAAGGTAAATTTCATGCAACTTTTTTGCTTGTTTTCGCATCGGCGTTCCATACTGCTAAAAAAGTAATTTATAGCGGAGCGGGAATGTGCGCACGTGCAACCCGGATCATGACATCACAAGCAGACCGCAACACGGAGGAATGCGCATGGTTTACATGCAGAGCCTATGATTTGCTTGTAAAACAAACTCGTTTTTGCTTGTAAATTGAGGCTTAACTGAAAATTCCTAAGAAATGAATTATAGCAGCTTGCAGCAACACATCTGAGTGTAGATCGTCCATGATATAAACTTGATTGCCTGCATGTGACGTCACAAAGATGACGTCATTTTTCTTCGCCCGGACTCAATTTGTTTACGGGGATTACTAAAGTGAATATAAAAGTTGATTTTTTTTTTATTTTACTGGGTTTTCCGACGCGGAAAATACGTTTGTATTAGTAATCTTCATGACAATCTACCTTAGATACAGTAAAACACAGTGTTTAGGTAGTGTTCTTGTCATCCAACCTTTAAACTAGACAAGAATCTTCTCTAGTAAAAACGGACAGTTATGGGAGACAAGACACAAGTTAGTCCGTTTGTTTGTATCACACCCATTAAATTGTATAACTGATTGATCTATATATGCGTGTTAAGCCCTCTGCAGACAGAGCCGACTCGACCCGATCCGACTGGTTTTCAGTCGGATCGGCGCAGTTTTCAGTGCCTCGCGACACACATTTTGCCAGTCGATAGACAGTCGGATGCAAGTCGGGGCCGAATCAACACGATGAATCGGCTCCGTCTGACCGGGCCCGACTCTATAGCCTGATTGAAACCAGTCGGATCGGGTCATCGGCTCTGTCTGCAGAGGACTTAACGCGATATTCAAATTAAGCTATGCCTAAACTTATAACAGATTGTAAAATAACAATACATAAGGCTTCGCATTCAAAACATGTGTATATCATTGGATTAAAACTTAAAGCGACAACGATGTCAAATTTAGAGCAGGCTTTTCGCGTAATAGAGTAGCGCCATTTCTTTAGAACTTGGCGATATCGTGCAAGCGCGACTATAATCAAATGAATACTTTCTTTAGTACGTATAGACATCGCTACATCATGTACAGGGCGCGTGGCGTGCGTAAACATGGCGCCTTCCTTGACCTGTTTGGAAAGCGCCCTTATGGTAGGACGACTCAGTAACTTTAAGTGACAAACTAACCTCTGTAGTACGGGTGCATGAAGAGATTTTCCCACTGCAGCGTCTTCCCCTTCCACGCGCAGTACGTCAGGTTATAGAGCGCGTAGCCAATGATAGATGTGACGTCATCCTTCCCGTGAGCTTCTGCCACGTCGCACTGGAAGCACGGCGTACCTTCGAATCCATCGCGAATCAGGTCTTTAAAAAAAGGACAATTATAAATGTTTATATAGAAAGTACAGTAATAATTTAAAGTTTAATGATACTGTCTATAATATGACGCCATATGAACGCGTAACTAATGATAGATGTGTGATGTCATCCTTCCCGTGAGCCTCTGCCACGTCGCAATGGAAGCACGGCGTTCCTTCAAATCCATCGCGAATCAGGTCTAAGAAAAAGACAAATGGTAAAATAATACATGTTTATCTAACAAGCATAGTTATAATAATTATTCAGAAATAAAAACCAATCAAACAAATATTAAGTACATTTACGATGTTTTTAAGAATTTGAACGTCACCCGTCCCATGAGCATAGGCTAAATCGCAATTGAAGCACGATGTTGCTTTAATCCGTCGCGAAATACAGGCCAGTGAGACGAGGAAGAAAATAAATTATGTTACAAGTTTGTGACTCTCATAAGAAAGAAAACCAATGATACATTTCTTATATCCGCATGCCTATCCCCCTATAGCGCCGCCAGCGATATTTTTCTTCCTACGAACTTTTTGTCAGATTTCAGACTTTAGTGAAAGCTCTGCATGATACATTTACTAAATGAACCGCTACTCACCATGTATTATGGCAAAATAAAAGAACCCATGATACAAAGGGTTGAAGTCCACAGCGTGACCAATAGGCCACGTAAACCGATGATGGTCAGTATGGTATCACCCAAACCTTAATCCTAGTTATGAATATTCAGAGTAGCCGGCCCACATCGCTGCTTATAAATAATTCATTAGGACAAAAAGTTCGTAGGAAAACAAATTTTGCACGCCGCCAACAGAGTTCTGCGGAACAGCATTGATCTGCGGAACAGCTATGATCTTGTGAAAGCGGGCGAACAGATTCACCGGGCGTTCCTATCAATTGCGCCAGAGCCGTATATGAATCGCGCCATCTATTAGCTTTGCGCAAACAATCTCGTCATGCGAGATGGGGGGAAAGGAGTATAACATGAAATTGGGACATTATATCGTCTTTCTGTCCGTGTAAGTTATGTCAGTTATTTGTTACTTTGTTTTAAAGACGTGAACAATCAATTTAGAATTACGTCTGGGACCGCCCTTTATCGTGGGCATCAGAGAGACGCACCCTTGGTTGGTACACCCCGTTGCCATGGTTACAGAAAGACATGCAATAGATTGTAAAGTTGCAATAAGCTGTATTTAAAGTCAGTGTGACTAAATACGTGTGACTAAATGCGCAAACCTGATTGGTTCAAATGTGCATACTTTCTGACTTGCAATTAATTGCAACTTTACAATCGATAATAACTCTTTCTGCAACGGAGCCCTGGCGTGACAAGAACCTGGCCTTCTTAGACCAGGTTCGGTTGTGTTCGAATATTTTTGTACAAAAGGGTTTTTATTTTTAAATAAGCCTAAAACAATATCATTCAGGAAACGACGGGAAATAGGCGAGTCTGATAAAACAATATCACGGAATCAACAAGGAACAGGCAACAACAAAATACAAGGGTATAATTTATAAGCTACCAGGATAATTTCCAACATTTTGTTAGGGTTTTTTTTGGTGTTGTTATATTTAAAATTGCTCTGGTCAACGGCGTAGGATTTGCTTTTATTTTGAGGCATACAGTTAACTGTTTTGGTCAATTCATTTGGGGCGTTTTCATTATACTCGGTCATGTACTTGCCATTTAAGGATTTTAAAAAAAAACGTGGAAAGTTTTACTGTTGAACTGCATGGTATAGCTGGTGAACCTTTTATCTATTTTTTTTTTTCGTTTTTGCTGAATTTGTATTAATCGAAATCAGGTTATTGAAAGTTTACTAGTCCAAGGTATTCTATTTCCTACCCGTGTGTTGATTCTTATTACTACTCTTATCGTATTTATATTGGATATGTAGTGCAACGTACTTTTGATTAATTTGGTTCTGGTACACTGACGCATTATCATGTCCATATTGATTCCAGACAAACGAGCACCATGGTCATGATTTGGTATATCTACCGGACATCCGTCGGCGGGATACATTTGTCAGGTGGCAACATGTTTATTTAGAATCAATTTTGAAGGTTATTAACGGTGCCTAGGGGGTTATATCGGGCATCCCCCAGTAGAATTCTCACCCCCCCCCCCCCCCCCCCCGAGAAGGTAAATCAAATAAAGACATTCATTTGCATAATCGTATACGCTGATTAGTTGTTTTGGGGTTTAGAATTATTTGTACGCCATTTATCGTCACCAACCGAGAGAGTAGACTATGCTAAGTTTCAAACCCCGAACGATTTGGGCAATGGGCACAGCTCTGACCACTACACCAGGACACCGGCCACTTGTCTTATAGTCTGAGGACTATTTTCCCCTCCCCATTTTGCCTCCATCAGATTTGGCACTGAATACGTTTATTTCTACGGGTAGATCAGAATCGTGTCAAGGACTAATCAGTCAGTCATGTTAACTGTACAACCAGCCACCGGAGTATACACCTGTAAACCGTCTATATCTTACTTTATACATATTCTGACAAAACGCGTGTTGCGAAACATAAACAGAAGTTAACAATGCATTAATATATCATTAAAAAATATAGATTGGTTATCAAACAGGTACCATCATTATTTACTAGACCCAATTCGGTGATAGCTTTTACATTATAAATAACCTCGTAATAAAAAGCCCATTATGTATAAAGCGTCTGGCTACGATTTAAAGGGAACCAACACCCCAGAATAGTTGCATAATTAAATAGAACAGTATTAGTAGTCCAACATCAAGAAGATACAAAGAGTTCAGATAATAAGTATTCTAGAAAAAATGGTGTCATCATTTTGAAACTCGTCACCATGTGTTCATAGGTCTGCAAAGTGCAAAAGGAGATTATCATCTATTGTTTATGTTCCTATCAAAACAGAACTAGTCTTTCTGCAGACCGGTGATTCAGTAGCAGTACACAGATTTGACACAAGTTTTGAAAACACATACTGTCATACATGTATTTCTATTATGGTTGTTGGTGAAATTGATTACTAAATTAGCAACAACAAAAAATCAATGGTGGCTCCCTTTAAAACATCCCGTTTTATGCAAAAGTCGAGGTCGTGCAGCGCGTGCTATTTTACGAGTATGTCTTTCGGTTGCCTTGTGAGGTGTGGAATTATTTATCTACATAATGTGTCATTTGTAATTTGTCATTATGAAAAGCCTATAAATATTAAAGGTTGGCATGCGTTAGGATTATATACACCGCAGTTTGCCATTTTGAACGATATCGGCTAGTGCGCGCGCACTGCGCACCACTGAGCCAGTGTACATTACGCACCGTGCGTATGCGTTTGCAAGATGGCACCGCGCTTCTGATTAAATGAATCCGAACCACCTTTAAAGTGATTAGGTCGTCAGAATATAGAGGGTGATTTCCAAAAAGCTCACAGGGAGACACCATGTGCATGCACGTCGCAAGATTAAGACCTTGCAGTTAACGCGCTGTACTCGTATACAGTCATGTCTGAGCAATGCGCTTACGCACGAACGCGCCTGGTTACGAAGTCATGGAACTGCCCAGTGAGTTTGGCGGAGCCGCCCCCTTGAATGGTGATACACTTTAAAGGGACTTAGTAACATTGTCCAAATCCTCAAAATAAAATTTTAATTCTAGCGGTTCCCTTATACCTTGTTGTATTCGTATTAACAATAAAATCATGGGACAGGTTTCGGTTTTTCAAATTTCCCTTTCGTTACAAAGATATGTATGATTGAAGTATTCAGATAAGAAAAACTCCGGGCGAGTTTTTCTTATCGTGTACAAAGTGAGTGCAGTGAGTTACTGAATATCACTTTACATTTTCGCTCATTACTTGGCCATACAAAGTCCATTTGACTTGAAATTTTCACACAATACCCTGTGGACATATGAGATAACAACAATATACATTGCATCAACCATTCATCACCTTTTGCACATGTCAACAAAGTTACTAGATCCCTTTAAGCCCTCATGCCTTACCATCTTCCGTTATTTCAAATTCTTCCTGACAGTCTTCCCACTGCGCATGCGCGCGCAGGTATTCCAAGATGGCCGCGCAGTCTTCTCGCTTTGATGGGCGAAATGTGATCTTCGTGGCGAGGGAAGGCGGGAGCACGGATTCCAGACCTAAGAGTTGAACAAATAACAGAGTCATAATAAGTTTATGAAGACATTATATATACTAGCTAGAAGTGTGAATATAACAAGATGTATAGTTTGATGTAATTAGTTGTACAATGAGGTGCTCCATGATGGTTGCACCATAGTAACTTCATGGTTGCAGTCTTCGCGCTTTCGTGGTCAGAATGGTATACAGTCTTAGTGGTCACCTGTCTGTAGCAGCCGACCTGTCTATAGTGGCCACCACAAGTAAGCCCTTGCAGAGAGAAACAATGACATATAACCTGTGTATAGAGGTCACTTGTCTACAGTCCACTTTCTAGTTTCCTTCTGGTGGTCATTATAGACAGGTTTGACTGTACTTGTGAGTATAGGAATTGTATAATTTCAATTTTAATTTCATTTTATTGTGTCCAAGACATAATCACACCCATAGACATGCCAATAACACAAAAACCCATATATTTTTTATATTTTTATTATCATGATAATGTTTTGATAATGTTTGATTTTACTTATCATAATTGTTTAAATGCAAAAAAAAAATAAGTCAAAGGCCTATTACAGTGCATCGGAAGATGTAATAAATAAAACGTTTAATTACAACGTTGTTTTAACACAAATTTATTCAAAAGATATAGGATAATGAAGACTAATCGAGTCTCTAGAACTAACCATTTTGCCTTCTTAATTGGCAATAAATAGCTCTTTTACCTACATTCGTCTCTTCGCCTCTCATTTTTAATGATTTTTAATGATGATTTTATTGGTTCCTATTCGGAAGTGTGATCGTTTCCCGTATACATGATTATCTCACGATATCGTGATTAGTATTCATGTTGTCAGTGGCGTAGGCAGAAATAACAAAAAGTGGGCAGAGAAAATTTCTCACCTCGGGACCTAATTTGAACCCCTACCTCTGGATTTTAAAGGGATCTAGTAACTTTGTTGACAAGTGCAAAACGTGATGAGTAATTAATAAAATATGTGTATTGGTGTGATCTAATATGTCTACAAAGTAATGTGTGAACATTTTCACGTTAATTGGATTTTTTTTTGCCTGAGAAATTAGCAAAAATGCAAAGTGATATTCACTAACTCATTGCAGTTATTACTATCCAGTGGATAGCTAAAATTCCGAGCACTTCAAGCGTAAATATCTTGTTAACGAAAGGAATATTAAAAACAAATACAAACCTGTTCCATGCTTCTAAATTAGTAGTACGAATTCAGCAAGAGTAGGAGAGAACTTTTAGGTCTCTAAGTACGTATTGTGGATATGGACAACGTAACTAGATCCTTGTATAAGGACAAATCTATCTGCCTTGCCAACATATTCTTGAATTCTACAAATAATCAACCATATTGTGGTCGATCATTTCGTTGCCATTGGACTGAATTTCTTTCACTTTTTTATTTGAAATGTAAACAGTCATGACTCAATAGGCAAATATGCTGAAAAGACAAATATGTCAAATATGTTACACCTTCACGTTTGCTTTTGTTTTGCCTTAATCAGTGAGGCTTATAACTTGGGCATACACAACTGGAAACACGTCAATTATTTGGATAACACTCTATGTATTTTTTTCTATTGTTATATATATATTTGTTTTACCCTACCCTTATTGTTCATATTAATGCACTGAGGCACGTAACCTCATCTCCGTGGCTACTGCCTGAATGACAACTTTATGTACTCTCTTTTCCGCATAAATTAATAGGATGTACAGTAGTTTCTAAAAAATAATATTAGTTGTTATCGTTTGTTCACAATTATGAAGGGGTGTCAAAGTAAAGTCAAAGGTTAATTAGTAACTATAATACCATCTAACTGGTGGATGGGTGAGCTAAAATGTTAGTTATTTACTTATTTGCCTATGTAAGTGGAAGGAAAATTGGAAGATTAAAGACCAAAAAAGTGACGGAGATCGTGAGGTTGCACTGACCTGGGGAAAGTTTCCTCGACGCATTCCTGATGGCGAGGTCGTGCGATCTCCCTCTGTCTTCTTCTGCCTTGGTCGTAATTGGACGCTTGATAATACGTCGGCATGATCTCCACGACGACGACGACGTCGACAAATAACGACGACATGTTCTGGCAAACGGCGACGGACTACAATCAACACGACTCTCCCGAGACGACTCGGACCTATACGACGTCGATAATGATGCCGATGACCAGGAAATCGTAGTCTTGATTCGCGATGACAATGACAACGGTGTTGACGAGGACGCTATCGATGTCGAGATTTGCCTAGTTGCGATGACGGTCGAACATTGCATTGAGGATTTCACACATTCCGTGATCGTTGATGCCGCGCTCCGCCGAGCGACATCTGTCATCAACCTCACAACGATCGATGACATACTGGTAGTTGAACCTCTGCTTTAACCACACGCCTCTCCCCGGTGAGACCAAGGAGGTATTGGTGAGACAAGGGCCTACTTTTTATGAACCGAAATCTTTAGATTTGGCCTTTGGTCTCCAATCCGAATTTTCGATTTCAGTTTGAGAGTGAGAGTGATAATATTTAGAACGCAAAACTATTTGACGAGATGAAGTTCGTTCCAAAGTTCGCTTTTGAGCTATATATATGCGGTTTAGTCTTGTTCCAACTGTTTCATGTTTAGAGTGTTCTTGTATATACCTCATTGGTTGTTTATAAGGTGTAAGTATTCCTTGGGAAGATGATATATTGTTTGAACTAGCGCATCGAACAATATGAGCAGGGTACACTCCAACGATATCGTCTTCTTCAGCTGGTGTATCTATGGTCCGGGTCCACCATTATGTATCAACCAAACTCAATATACTCTGTATTTTGGTTACTGTTTATGTTATGCCAACAACACATTTTTCAGTCCCGTGTACTTGTGGTATTTTCCTTCAACGATATTAAACAAACACATCTAAAACCTCAGTTGTATCCGCTCCGCGTCATGCAACGACGAATCCACCATTCAGTTTAATAATTAAAGAAATATTTCACACAAATATCTACAATAAAATACAACGGAAGTAGAATAAGCTTTTCCAAGCATGCTTTCACTTGATAAAACATTTACAACAACAACAGCTTCCTCAATCGACGAGGCGGTGTTCACTTTACGCATATTGTCCTGAACTTGCAGTGATATGCATGGTGTCAGGTAAAAATGCCAGTGGTAAAAATGCCAGAGTAAATAATGCCAGAGGTAAAAATGCCAGTGACAAAAATGCCAGTGGTAAAAATGCCAGTGACAAAAATGACAGCGGTAAAAATGCCAGTGGTACTGGTATACCTGGTCGCCGTTCTTTACTTCCACTATAAAGCTGCCACTACATGCTCCACCGGAGAAACGTACTTGCTTTATTTTGGGGGTGTGTACGTGGTACGATACTCTCTACAATGAAAGTTCCTTAGTAGACCAGTATTACTGGTTCCATTGATCTTTATTAACCTCTTTTTTTTCAGAGTTTTGGCTTCATGGAACCATTAGTAATGATCGGGGATAGAGCCCGCATAAATCTTAGGTAGACTCTTATAATAAGCATATGAGCCCTATTATCCGACTAATTGGTTTCTCTGGTCAAAGGCGGGTATAATCCACCATAGACCTATGTAGTTCTAGTACTAGTAGGTATATGAATCCACGGATAGTATTCTGGCGTCGGGGTGTAAACGCAATTACAAAGGCAAACTGTCCGTATAGTCCAGATTCAGGAAGTGATTTGTGAACACACACTACTGTCCGTACTTACACTGTTCGGCCTTATCTTTGCTATACTATAAAGGATATACAGGACTTGGCAGACCACTGTCACCTAACATTTTCATGGGTTCTCTCGCATTACTGTTCTGTCATTTGATTTGCTATGGACAAAGGTTTCCCATTTGCGGAAGTTTGTATATTGATATTGCATCTGTGAAACCGCGCGCTTTTGTCATATACAATGGCGGCATTCCATCTCTTGTAGTTAATTTACGTCGCTTTTACTTTTAGAACTATAAAGCTAGTTTGGTGTATGGGACTCGGTCGAGACGAAGAAAGGCGTGGTCACTCACAACGGGGGCCAGAGCCGTCAGTGTATAGAGTGGTGAAGTGTGATGTCATACAAAATCAATTTTTTGAATTTTCAAATTTGAACTTCATTTTCGGAAAGAGCATGACAAATAATGTCCAAATACCGAAAATCAATTGAATATGTTAAGTATTTGCTGAGATATGCCCATCCGAATGAATTTTACTTCAATAGGCAATCAGTGTTATAGTGCCCTGGTTCATAACTTTATGAACCAGAGCACTATAACACTGATCGCCTATTGACAAAATATTTATTCGGATGGGCATATCTCAGCTAATACTTAACATTTTCAATTGATTTTCGGTATATGGACATTACTTGTTATGCTCTTTCCGAAAATGAAGTTCAAATTTGAAAATTCTAAAAAGAGATTTTTATGACGTCATAGCTTCTGTACTCTATACCGATCTGCAGGGGGCCAAACCATACACGGTGTCATCAATTGCATGGCACCTTTTGAGTGAAACTACTCAAGCATTGGTACTTGTGCATGGCCGGGTATTGCTGAGAAAAATCTCTTTTTTGTAGTGTTTGTTCATCTGGCCCCGTTGCAGAAAGAGATACGATCGATAGTAAGTTAATTTGCGCATTTCAACCAAACAGATTTGCATATTTAGTCACATGATCTGACTTACAATGCAATTGTATCTCTTTCTGTAACGGTGCCCTGTTCTTGTTCAGCCTAAAATCATCGCTTTGAAACGAGATTCAGTCAAATCTGTTTCCTGGATGAAGAATTGAAGATAATCCTGAGACAGGCTTCTTGCCGCTGATTATCATGCTAACAAGAGAAGGAAGATGTACCCATTTATAGAGTGGTGAAGTGTGACATCATCAAAAAGTTATTTTTTTTTAGAATTTCCAAATTTGAACTTAATTCATTTTCCGAAAGAGAATACAAAATAATGTCCAAATGTTGAAAATCAATCGGATATAATATATGTTAAGTATTAGCTGAGATATGCCCATCCGAATGAATTTATTTCAATGGGAAATCACTATTATTTTGCTCTGGTTCATAAGGTTACGGACCAGAGCAAAATAACAGTGATTTCCTATTTAAGTCTATTTATTCGGATGGTCATATCTCTGCCAATACGTCACATGTATTCGATTGATTTTCAACATCTGGACATTATTTTGTATATGCTCTTCAAGTTCATATTGAGAAATTCTCAAAATAGATTTGTATGATGTCACAGCTTCGGTACTCTATAGGCATCAAGAGAATAATCTCTTTGTTCCCGTGGCAGTTAGAGTTGCAATCGATTGTAACTGTTGCGATTAATTGCAAGTCAGGTCATGGGACTAAATGCGCACATCTGATTGGTTGAAATGTGCATTTCTGACTTTTATTTAAACTTTACAATCGATTGCAATTGTTTCTGCAATGGGGCACAGATCTTTCTGTTGGATTCTTCAGTTTCCACGGTCTACCCGTTCGGTCTGCTCCCATTTCGTCTATTACTTCATTTCCATCCTCTCGCAAAACTAGAATTCGGAGACTTTGGGCTTAGGATTGAGATTATTTTTAGGGGGTTGAATTATGTAGAAGGTTGTGGATAAAATTACAATAATAATTTTATTTTAAAATGTAGGCATCATGCTGCAGTAGACCAAGAAAGGCGTAGAGGGTGAATCATCTGCAACCATGGAGTCCTTCATGAATGCAAACTATTTTGTTTGCTCTATTGATTATCTTGATTTGAGGTCTTTTCTTGACGGGGAGTAAGCTCGCTTGGCGTTCAAGGCTCACGCATGAAATCAAGGAACAATCCTGTATTTATGTTTGTTGTAGGTCATGCACCTGGGAAGCGGGGTGCTGGGGGTGCTGCAGCACCCCCTGCAATTTTTTTTTGTATGATATAATGTATATCATTATGCTCCGTTTACGAAATTGTCTCACAGCCGACAGCCACAAATGACGCTTTTTTTTCTTTTTTTTTTACTTTGGGATAATTTGGATATATGCAAATTATGGTTAGACGATATTGGGCAGGAAGGTCAGCTTGCTACAACTTCTGTAAACTATTTGATCTTCACAAAGATCAATCACTCAGACGAACATATCAGCACCAGACGGGAAAATGCACCTTGACATAATCAGTGGCGGATCTACGGGGGGGGGGGGGGGGGGGTTAGGGGGTTTAAATCCCCCCCCCCCCCCCCCCTTGGGCTGCCAAGTGAAAATGTATCACTGAAAAAAGTGAACAAAAATCACTTACGGGGGTTCAAAATAGCCAAAAAAATCGCCGCTTTGCGGCCATCACTGAAAAAAGTGAACAAAAATCACTTACGGGGGTTCAAAATAGCAAACAAAAAATCGCCGCTTCGCGGCTATCACTGAAAAAAGTGAACAAAAATCACTTACGGGGGTTCAAAATAGCAAAAAATTCGCCGGTTCGTGGCTATCAGTGAAAAGAGTGAACAAAAATCACTTACGGGGGTTCAAAATAGCAAAAAAATAAAATATATATATATATATACGTATATATATCTCAGCACCCCCGGTGAAAAAATCGTTCCCAGGCCCCTGTTGTAGGTCAACAATGACAATCTCATTTTGCTGGAAATTCGCTTCTTATAAGTCGCTTGGCGTTCAGTGCATGTTGCTGTGCTGACTGATGTAAGAATACAACCCGTATAATCGATATGGGGACCCATCGTAGAGAGAGTTGTAATCGATTCACCGAGTCAGGAATATGCAAAATTGAACCAATCAGATTTGCCCAAGATCTGAATTGCAACTTTATAATCGATCGTATAACTCTTTCTGGAGAGAGAGCTACAATCGATTGTAAGTTTAAATTAATTGTAAGTCAGTTAATGTGTTCTGAATGCGCAAATCTGGTTGGTTGAAACACAAAAATTGTTCGAACTTACATTTAAATGTAACTTACAATCGATTGTATCTCTTTCTGCAAAGGGGCCCTGGAGTGATAGTCTCCCTTACCAGTCGTTCCTGCCATTCCTGACCCTGTAGAGTGTGCAGAGTTGCTAGACATAATACAGCCGCTTCTGAATGGCGAGAACAGCTGGCGATAACAACAATCATAATACGGCTGCAATTCCTCATGAATAAATACCCGCTACAAGTCATGACCTTTCTTCCATCAGTCATTTCTGACATTGATATGCGAGGCCTTGACAAAAGGCTAGGTCAACCCATATAATTATGGGCCAAAGTTCGAGGGAATGTTTACCGAGGGAATACTTGTACCGAATTTTTAAAAATGTCATTTATTTTGTTTGGTATGTTCGTGCCAACTATATTCTTCCTATGTTGATTTTATAGGGTCAATATGGAATCTGTTGCTCTTCTATTTACATAGGCCGTTAATGTGTTGAATGGAAATACAATATGATAAGTTCAAAATGTGATTTCTATTCGCCCATAGTAGCCTATATTGCAATTTTCCAAGAGGTACGATAGTCAGTCTAGCATTTGGCAACGTCCCGAATCTAAGATGCATAGTATGTTAGCAACGACTGTCGAACGCGACTATCACACAAGCAGTGTAGCTTCTCCTGTCCGTCATTTCTTCACCAGTCGATGTGTCGATGTGCCAAAAGGCTAAAGTCAGTCATGCCTCCAACCACATATGGTGGATGATTCAGGAAAAACACTTCGAACGGTAACCTGTCACGCACTATACATCCTATTGTTTTTCTTTCCCATTTTGTCTACTGGCGAAATAATAATCTAGAGACCTCGGATAAACTGTGCAAAGCTATCATGAGTTGATATCCACTCCACTGATTGTTATAATGGTAATGAAAATGTACTTGTGCAACTTCTCGCGTTGTTTCAGGATATTTCCAATCTAATATAACATGTTGATGTTTTGATCAATAATTCTATCGAATAATTCATTTTTGTTTTAAATGTCGCGATAATTCTTCGATCTGAAATTCTATGTAAACAATAACAATCCTTCCCATTTAGCACGACCTGGGGTTGAATCTAGCCTAGGTGTTTTTATTATGTTTCGGTATTTGGTGCAGATATATGTCGAGGTCAGGGCTTGAATAAATATACAAGGATATTTCCTTTCAGGTACAATGGGATAAGGAAGTTCAAAGCTACCACAAGTGCATGGCGTTGCCGCGGTTTCAACCAAACCATATACGGGGGGGGGGGGGGGTGGGGGCAACCACTTGCGAACAGATCGGTGATTTAGGGGCTGCAGCCGACCCCCACTTGCTTAATTTTAAGAACTTAGATTTATATTAGGTAAAAAGGTAACAGAAACATACTAATTCATAAGTCCTGCTTGAATATAAAAAGTAAAACATTTGGACTTAAATATCAATTCTAGACGACTTAAATTATAAAACCATTAATTCAAGTCCGCCTCGGATAAACGTTAATCCTCTATACTGTATAGTAAAAAAAAAAAAAAATCGTAGAATTTAAGTGAGCAACATTTATGTGGCATAATGGCTTAATATCATTGGTACGACTGTTGATGAGGTGCCATTTTTTATGTTTCCATACGTGTTTTAACGCTCTGAAATCCAGCTTTCAACAGTGGCGTAATGAGCAAAATGTTTGGGGGGCTAAACAAATCCGTATCACCACAGGTTTGCTAACTTTGAGTCTGGGACTTTGCGAGCGAGCGAAGCGGCTAAGTTCGAAAGAGCGGAGCGACTGAGCGGGGGGGGGGGGGGGGGGGGGGGTGTTGGAGGGGGTGTCCCCCTCCTACGGTAGGGAACTTTTGAATTTTTAGACTTGAAACTGTGCAATCTGGTGCATACCTAGGAATGAAATTGGACTTGACATGAAGTAGAATCTGACTTATCATGTTTCAAGATCATGTTTTTAATCACTGGTATCGAATTATAGAAATAAACCATGATTAAATTTGATTTGGGGGTGGCAAGAGCCCCCCCCCCCCCCTCACCAGTACGCCAGTGGCTTTCAATACCCAAATCAAAAAGTCTCTTCATATATCGGCTCAGTCGCCCCATTTCCTCGAAGATTAAACTTCGGTACACTCTTAGAAATGTTGGGTAAAGCTTGGATACATAAGTGCCCTCATTGATCATGTTGATGGGTAAACCCAAACTGGGCATTTATATGCCCAACTGCTTATTTTGCCCAATTATTGCTCATTCTTACCTAATTACTGTTCATTTTGGGTAAGAATGAGCAATAATTGGGCAAACTATTATGCAGTTGGGCATAGAAATGCCCAGTTTGGGTTTACCCATCAGTGAGGGCACTTATGTATCCAAGCTTTACCCAATATTTCTAAAAGTGTACCATTGCACTATTTCGGGTGAACCGTGAATCTAATCATCACATTCTATTATGGGCACTCATGTTCATACTCATTTATACTTTCAGAGACATTTTCAGCGCGTGCCAGAAGTAACATTCTTCAACCAAATTATGTCACGCTTGCCTGTAATAAAAGACTACACCAATTAATACGACAATGGTAAATGTTCCTTGATGGTTAACGGAAGGTTGTTACATCGCTTATTCTCCCCAAAGCGATTGAAAAACAGTTTGGAAATTAAAAACTGCATGTCTGACTCGAGTTACTAATGGAAGAAAACAGAAACGGATGGCAAGATCAAGGAGATGTTAGACAGGAAAATACATCTGGTTTAAAGATGTCTGCCATTTTCTTTCAATTCCTGCCTGGTCAGAGGCGTAATATGCTGGTCAGACAGTTTGAGGGCACTCGAATAATTGGGGGCACACTACGTTTTGTTTAATTTTAAAGATTTGTGTGATGTTTTTCTTGCATAATTGAGGGGACGAGCCCCCTCCCCCACAGGCCCCCACCCCCACGATCCCCCTCCCCCACCCCGCCCCTCCCCTGTAGCGAGGTCACTGACCCGGGTTGTAAACAAAATATTGAGTGCTTATAATCTTGACCCAGTATGGTGCGATTTTGGTCTCATTAAGCATGGTGAAAATATAATCATCATCATTATCATCATCATCATCATCATTCGTATCATCATCATCATAAGCATCATTATCATCATCATCATCATCATCATCATCATCCTCATCATCATCATCATCATCATCATCATCATCATCATCTTCAACAGTATCATCATCATCACCGTCATCATTATCATCCTCATCACCATCATTATTATCATCAGTATTATCATCACTATCATCATCAGCAGCAGCATCATCAGCATCATCATCATTTTCATCATCATCATCATCATCATCATCATCATCATCATCATCATCATCATCTTTATCATCATCATCATCAACATCATTAGTATCCTCATCATCGCCATCATTATTATCATCAGTATCATCATCATTATCATCATCAGCAGCATCATCATCATCAGCAGCATCCTCATCATCATCATAAGCATCATTATCATTATTTTCATTATCATCATCATCATCATTCATCATCATCATCATCATCATCATCATCATCATCATCATTATCATCATCAGTATCATCATCATCATCATTATTATCTTCATCATCATTCCCATTATCATCATCAGTATCATCATCATCATCATCATCATCATCATCATCATCATCATTAGTATCATCATCATAAGCATCATTATCATCATCATCATCATCATCATCATCATCATCACATCATCATCATCAGTATCATCATCATCATCATTCATTCATCATCATCATCATCATCATCATCATCTTCATCATCATCAACATCATTAGTATCCTCATCATCGCCATCATTATTATCATCAGTATCATCATCATTATCATCATCAGCAGCATCATCATCATCAGCAGCATCCTCATCATCATCATCATCATAAGCATCAGTATCATTATTTTCATTATCATCATCATCATCATTCATCATCATCATCATCATCATCATCATCATCATCATTATCATCATCAGTATCATCATCATCATCATTATTATCTTCATCATCATTCCCATTATCATCATCAGTATCATCATCATCATCATCATCATCATCATCATCATCATCATAAGCATCATTATCATCATCAGTATCATCATCATCATCATCATCATCATCATCATCATTATCATCATCATCACCATCATCATCATTATCATCATCATCATCATTCATTTATTCATCATCATCATCATCATCATCATCATCATCATCATCATTATCATCATCAGTATCATCATCATCATCATCATCATCATCATCATAAGCATAAGCATCATTATCATCATCAGTATCATCATCATCATCATCATCATTATCATCATCATCATCACCATTATCATCATTATCATCATCATCATCATTAATTAATATCATCAGTATCATCATCATTATCATCATCATTAGCAGCAGCATCATCAGCATCATCATTATCATCATCATCATCGCCATCATCAGTATCATCATTATCATCATCATCATCATCATCATCATCATCATCATCATAAGCATCATTATCATCATCAGTATCATCATCATCATCATCATTATTATCTTCATCATCATTCCCATTATCATCATCAGTATCATCATCATCATCATCATCATCATCATCATCATCATCATCACCATTATCATCATTATTATCATCATCATCATTAATTATTATCATCAGTATCATCATCATTATCATCATTAGCAGCAGCATCATCAGCATCATCATTATCATCATCATCATCGCCATCATTATCATCATCAGTATCATCATCATCATCATCATCATCGTCATTTTGATCACCATATATAATAGTCACTATCAATAACAATATCATGTGATCTCACGAATTTTCGAATTAACGTTGATCTATCTCCAATTTGTTGCCAAAATTATTTAATTATCTTAAAGCAACTAATTGTCTCTTATCGTTATAGGTGATTTTACCATCGATATCGATGGATATTGTACCCGTATTTGTTTCAAGTGGAGAAAAACGCCCGTTGAGGGCGCGTATTGAGTCACGTCACCGGAGATCCATTCTGCTCGCTCAAACTCCCGAGATCGTACTCTCCAACTCTCCGGCTCATATGCGATGTGGTATAATTTACAGACGGGGGTAAATTATCAGGCATCCTGAATAGGTTTATCTATGCATAATGACGATTGCACAGTGTTTATAAAGCCTGGGGCAGACAGAACCGACTCGATCCGATCCGACCCGACCCGACTGCAAGCCACAGTCGGTCCGATTCAGTCGCGGCCGATTCAACATGCTGAATCGGGCTCGATTGGGTTCCGACTGAAGTCGTGAGGCACCGCACACTGAGCCAATCCGACTGAAGACCAGTCGGATCGGGTTGAGTCGGCCAGACTGTCTGCGCCGGGCTTAAGTATAACAAACAATACTACACAGTCAGGACAAAGGATTTTATTTCACAATCTGGTTTTATTTTATATCAATACACATCATACATGATGTGTATATTTTCATTTTTTGCACATACTATTTCACATTGTAATAAATAGAATACTTGTATGTCAATGTACATGTAATAATTATATACAAGCACGTGATGATTACATTATGAAGACGATATAAAGGTCCTTATATTAAATATCTCACTTGAATCGTCTCATCATCAACATGAACGTGATGCATTCACGATACATTAGCAGTATATTACATGGCAAAGAACTATTGGATGATGCGCCGCCATCGAGTTTCGGGAACGCATAAAGGGCTCCATAAAGGACTGCCGATACGATTACTTCACTCGTTCTAATTAGAACAGAGCATAGCCTACGTATATCATGGCATATACCTTAAAACAGAATACAGCTTTGTTATTCTTCAACCTAGCAAGTGATATGAATATAAATAGTAATCATTTGTTGTTATTATAATGTTTATTATTTGTATACCATTCCTATCAAACCATGGCATATCAAAGCTGATACAGCAGAAACACGAACACAGATGAACAGTTTTGTGTAAATTGAGCGTTAGAATGAGCGGTTTTTCTTCAACCAAGGATCAGTATTAATATTTGTAACTAGAAACTTTTCGTCAAGTTCCCAATAACAGATTCACAAATGTTACCCTATATATTCTATAAACAAAGTAACACGACTTGCAGACAGTATGTGCATGTGTATGATACAAAATGAGATGTTAGTCATAATCGTGCGTTCACAAGATGCATGAAATAAATATGTAATAAATAAGTAAATGTGCACTTTACGATTGTACATGTTCGCATTTATAATAACATCAACACGTGTACAGTTAAATATAACGTTTCCCGTACAAACCATATACCGGCAAGTGTGTCGATATCCATGTTAGACTACAAAGTGATTGGTTTTTCGGCTTGCATTATTTTAATTATCTATCACTATGAAATTTTACATTTCGACAACTTAGTATTATACATTTTGTTTTATGGAATGGTTTACTAAACTTGAAGAGGTCTGCAAAAGAAATTGTGTATTATTCAAACAATGAATATTTATATGTAGTGACATTTTTCCGAATTCCAAGTCCATCTCTCACTGACTTGGCTCTTGAGCATGTTGATTCTGATGAATTTGGTCTACCACCCTCTCGGTCAAAACACTAACTAGTTCGACATATTCGTGACTAGTCCATCGATATCGATGGGTAAGACAGATTAGTGGGGTTTGTCGCCATCTAGCGGGCAAGAGCGGATAATAAAAAAAAATCACCACAGTCCAAACTGGACTAATTCGTGACATGAAATTGGGATTTAAATCAAACATGGGGACAGATCATCTCTTGCGGGTTTGTTTTTTGGCATCTTATAAAATAATGTTTCTCCGTATGATTTTAAGCACCGAAATATCTATAGCACAATCAATATAGACATCATTCTTTTCTTTTCTTCGTCATACTGTAATTGGTACATTTAATGTCACGTTCATGATTAAAATAATAGTTGAGAACTAAAACTATTTTGAGCAGTGACAGAACTGTATTATTATCTGGAAAATGGAATTTTAATGTTTGTGGGATATATCATATTCTGGGCACCGATCTAATGGCAATGTATCATTATTAATAGGAAAGCAAAGGGTTACACTGTCTTTCGCACCAAAGTCGAGTCAAATTTAATGACCTGCAGAAATGAAAATACAGTTGCGGCCACGAACAAGTTTCCGTATTTACTCGCATAAACTAGTGTAAACGCGTAAACTTTCAGTGCCCACATTCTTGCGCAAACTCCGTATGCACAACTACTGCGAAAATGCGCGAATAATTATACGCGCATAAACGCAGGGGAATGTTCGCGTTGAACGTAATTCTTGAGTGCCACTAAATACTGCGTCTTGACTGAATAAGGTGTTTCGATTGTCTAATGAGTGGTATATTGAATTTCGTTCGGGATAAGGAGCTTGAAGCCGTTTTCCTTGTGGTCTGCTCGCCCGAAGCTCCCGCCCGCGCTACTGCCGCTATCCGTCCAATCAGAACACGTGGACAGCGAACAACTCATACTAGTGTCGCTAAAACACGACGACGACGCGATATCGGGTTTGAACATGAGATCCACGTGATCGAGCCGTTCGTCGATCTCCTCATCATTCTCCTGATCGTCCCGGTGATCACTGGCGTCAAAGTTTTCGCGGAGACCCAGTTTCGACACACTGTCGCATTGTGAGATGTCACTTCGATCATGTCGATTGTGGTTATTGTTGCCATTATGCCGCGTAGTCTTCTGGAGCTCGTGCTCGAAGTCAACAGTTCTCTCGTGGTGAAAGTCTTTCTCTGTGTCCACCGTTCTCTCTGGAGTAGCGTCGACGTCGTTATTGTTATTGTTTTGCTCGTTGTCGAGCGAGAGTTTGTCAATGGCGCTCGCACGTCGCGTACTCAGCGAAATATGCAACGACGCATTCGGCGAGTCTTGCGACGCTGATGACCTGACCGATGCCGACGGCGATGGCGTGGCCGAATGCCTACGCGAACCAGGACCCGACAGTGACGGAGGTGACTCCTCGATATTGAGATTGAGCATCGAGAGCCGAAGTCGTGCGGGGGATGTCAGCAAGCTCCCCGGCTTGACGCTGGTCGGATCGGCTTGGTAGGCGAGCGCCGTCATGATCTTCTGATCGGGAATGGCTCCCGTGGGCTTGACGTTCTGCATCAGCGTGGTCGCTGGGATCAGGTGGAACTGAATACTGTCAACGAACGGGGTCATGACCTCTCGCAGCTGAGAGCCCGGATGTTTCTCGATGTGCGCGCGACTCCACGCGAGCGCAGCCTGGAATTTGGTGAGCTCATCCGCCTGCAGTTCGTCACGTGACAGGATCAGTCTGGCCACGTGGTTGGGCAGTGACGTAAACGTGGGCAGTCTGAGCACCGACTCTGCGTTCACGTCGACGAACTCCAATGCCTACAACAACAAAACAAAAATACGGAATAATTAAATTAAATAAATATATGTCGTCGATTATAACGTTGTCTTTGCGTCAACGTCAACCAACCTGTAACAAAAAAAAATTGTTGGCCTCTTTACATCTTTACTAATTTTTAGATATCATTGACATTATAATAGGAAGTACATGTTCCAAGAATGATCATTCAACATGGTGCATCTCGTTCCCCTTCAATGTATCAATCACCTTGGAAACCTTCAATCAATTATGACTAATTTGTTCAATTATCAAAATATAGAAAATCACTTCATTGGTAAGGTAAATTATCTTTGCTTAAATGGCTTCAAAAGAAATTAGATATAAAAATATAAATCTTATTACGCAAAACTGATTTTTTTTAATTTTTTTTATTTTTTATTTGTTGGAACACATGTTTGCAATTACTTTCAAAATGTGTATTATTTAAACAGTTACCGGTAATATCATTTTTTTGCTAAGTATACATACCTTTTGCACCAGCGATTTGGTCGATTTGTACTGGATGTATTTCTCGGCTGAACGTAGCAACTGACAGACGGTATCTATGTTGACGCATGTTTGTAGATATCCCATACACGCTCTCCTCAGCTCATCGAGCCCGTAATGGTCGGCTGCATTCATTAGCCCTGAGTGGTGGATGTAGAAACAAAGACAATTGTTGCTTACTTCAGTTCAGGTAGCTTATAATGTCATGATTTATACAATCTATACGCATTATGTAATTTATTAAAATATATGTACAGTCAAACCTGTTAATAATGACCACTTGCGGGAAATAAGATAGGCTAAGTGGCAATCGACAGGTTCCATAACACTGCAAATATAGACAGGTAGCCATTAAAACAGGTTTAACAGGTACATGTTAACACAGTCACTGGATAGGTCATTATCAGATGCATTATTATTATTATTATTATTATTTATTCGGCCAAAATTCAAACAAATACAGAGTATACAAAATACAAAATACAAACAGTCAATCAAGATGCCTTTACTATCAGTTCATTGTTCAAGGAATAAATATTTCACACTTTGAAACTTGAAAATTAATCGTTATTTTGCTGGGGTGCAAATGACAACACCATGTCTTTGTAATAAGATGGTTTCGAGCCTAACACTCACGCCTGATTTCCCTAAACTAATAAGTAGGATGCTTGTATTGTCCTGGCGCTACTATTATGTGACCTTTTGAAATGTGCCCCCTTCAGATATCTAACTTACCCTGTTCCATCTCAATGTCATTCCCATAATATGTATACAAAGATGGTTAAAGGATATAAGCTGTGAAGTTGCATATAAATATAAATTAGCCCTTTTTCGGCCCTCCGTTTATTAAACTTCGGTGGCCAGATGATTAACGATTCCATTTTGAAATATCCGCTATGAGATGCAATACATTTCATGGCTTATACTATGAGTCGCAGTTCCCATTATGATAACAACACAATATTGTCAGCAGAAAATGTAAATGTATCATGTAATTATTGCTTCTTACGACAATAGTCGCACGACTACTTTGAAATGCAACCGTTTCTCTTCCTACCTAAAACAATCTTGGGTTTAAGCGTGATACACCCCGTGTGGCAGTACTGGATCAGCTGGCGGAACACAGCCGGGTCGAACTCGTCGACGACCACGGTCCTGGGCCCGGCGAGCAGGGCGCTGTCTTCGCTGAGATCGACGCTGTTTCGGCGAATCATCTGTGAGACGCGCTTTCCGATCTTCTCCGAGGAAGTGGCCGTCTTCTTCCGGGGCGTGGCGCCGCGCGACGCCGAGTACAGCATCTTGTGGAATATTCTGGGGGACAAAATAAAAGAGTTTACAGAAAAAAAATTATATCATCACCTTAAAAAGAATATTTGAGATAGTAAACAAATTTTGCACGTTAATGTATTAGCGAGTTTACAATTAAAAAAATATATAATTCCTCAACAGTATAACTTAGTCTAATAAAGGATAAAATGTGTTTATTTTTCGTCTAGTGCCAACATAAATAAATATATTTTTAACGAAACATAATTTAATTTTAATCTATCTTAAATAAGCAACATGTGGGGGCGTGTCCGGTTACTTGTTTTAAGGTTTACCACAATTGGTCCATGTGATGCCATGGCCTAAATTGATGTTCGTGTGATTCCTTTACATGTCAACAAACAAAGAGAAACTTGAACCATTTTGTCAAATTCATCTTAGACTAGTTTACCTGCTCCTTGCGGCCAAAATGGCGCGGACGGCACACACCGGATCTCTCTTCTCTCCGACCAAGAACGTGACGTCACAGAGCTCGGGCATGTGCGCCAGGAATCGGAGATCTTCGGCAACGCCGACCTTGTTCTCGAAGACCCACGTGTTGCCCGATAGCCGTTCACGATGCCGGACTCGTCCATTGCGGGACCGGGGGTGATGTCCGACGCCGGCTCGGATGGGCTCGGGGAGGGACTCTCGTTCCTGTAGTCTAACTCCCCCACCTCCCCTATGTCAATAGTGTAGTTATCTGGATTGGAAATACAAAATGGCAGATGAAGGTTTAGGAACATGAGAAATCGGTTAATTTAATAACATCAATCTTCGACTACATAGGTTACGTTTTTGGTTGAAAAAATATGCAAATGATGTCTGCCTGTCGAAATTTTGTGCAGAATTATACAACCTTCATCGAACTCTGAATCTGTAAAAGGATCAATATTCAGAAAAATACAAGACCCACTAATTGACTTGTTCGATTTGTTTAGAGTCCGTGAAATCAACTTTTACATGGCGACGGCGTATAATAAAATCACACACAAATTACACTATTATGTTAAATGTTTCGCACGCTCACACATGTATTCAATCGATCCCGTGCGAAAGTCGCCTCATTTCTCTGAAATATGCATGTGCATATTGATTTTTGGACGGTTATCAGGGATGACATTTGGAGAAGATTGAATATCCTACTAACACAGCTCCTGAAAACAAAACTGACAAAAACAACTCCAATATATTAAGAACTTCAGTTACGAGGGGCACGCGCGGGTGGGGGCGGGGGCACGTGCGCCCCAATAATTTGACCGAAATATAAATAAATGAATAATTTACGGCGGAAATCTGTTTTAAAAAATGAAGAAATACGAAAGATGTGCGCCCCAATCAATCCTACCACGCTACGCCATTTGAGAGCTTAATTCAAGAGGCGCTAAAATATACTTTCACTACCAATAGGGATTTGGTCTTGGGCTCTTTAGATAGTACCTGTATTATGTTGTGCCTATTCGTTTGATCAGATTTCTCGTTTCGGGACTACGTATGTCAAACAGAAATGGTAGATGTACAATACAAGTAACTGGGGTGTGTTTATTGTTGGGCTGTCATATCTGAACATAATTGGCAGGTGCGTATGACATTTTCAAGAATGGTTTGCACCTTGCTGCATATATTAAACATCAACAGTCGTTTCGCTCACTAAAAGGTATGCTGACATAAATAGTATACAGATG
>JBAMJV010013330.1:0-57281 GCA_037951105.1 Echinarachnius parma
AATTATGCATATGGTGACTTATATTACACTATAACTGATGTCATTATGTTATTGTACGGTTACTCTTTTCTCATTGTTTTTCTCATGTACCACTGACAATTTCTGACATATGACTTGTTTATACAAAATGAATTAAGTTATTACGCGCTCAAAGGGTCCACTTTGTATCGGTCTCGGGTCAACTTTTGTGTCGGTCCTCGACCATCTTAAACAGTGGTCTCGGCCATGTTCGGTCTCGGTCCCGTTTTGTAAATTACGCACCCCCCCCCCCCCCCCCCCCCCCCCCCCCCCCCATTGAAAAATCTTGGCTACGGGCCTGTTAGATCAAGTTATCAGGAGTAAACTACATTACTGTTTTAAAATAATTATGGAGCAACATTATGTATACTCATGAAATCATGTATTTTCTTTCATTATTTTTTCTCACGAAAGACCATCGGCAGATTTTGTTTGTACTTTTATATCAGCAACCGGGCAATGTTTTATCACCAATATATATGTATTTGTGCAACCTGTTTAATTGATTTCCTTGATTTTTTAACCAAAAATAGACAACGATTGCATGTTTTATTGTCGCATGTAATTTGAGTTTGGAATTTTGGTGGATACAAATGTATGTGTAAAGGGGGCGTGTGTATAGAAATCTTGTTGGCCAAAACCATTCCAGGGCCAAGGTATGAAGTTGTATTGTTTTATTGATAAATTATTGTCACTGTCTGTAGTTGACGCAGTATACTAAAATGATTATACACACTAGTTAAAGGACAATGAATCCAGGCAAATTGTTGAATTCACTATAAGACACTAGATTGGATGAATAGTCCCTGAAAATTTGAGCAAAATCGGTCAAGGAAATAAGAAAACTATGGCACTTTTAATATATCCATTTAATTATATGAGTGACTCAAATTGGCAACACACTCTGCAAAGTTGTGAACTACTCCCCATATGTTTTGTACACAACATTTCAATTTTGTTCAATTTTCTCAAAAAATATGTTTACCCTCGTTTGAGTTCAACATATGTTTTGTAGAATACATTTATACACAACATATCGTGAGTTTGGGGAATAGAAAAGTGTGACCATGAAGAAATCTGTAAAAATGGGAACATTTGTGTACAAAACATATGGGGAGTAGTCCACACACTTATCTGAGTGCGTTGCCAATTTGAGTTCCCCATAGGAATAAAATAATGGACATCTTCAAAGAGCCATAGTTTTCTTATTTATGGCCCGATTATGCTCTAACTTTCAGAGATTGTTCCTCCTAATCTCTTCAAGTCTATTAAAGCAACATTTTGCTTGGGTTTCATTGCCATTTAATATTTATCTAGACCATCTATTAGGGTTTTTTGTTTTAATAATGGGAATTTATATAAGATGAGCATGTTTTATGAAACCAATCAGAACATCAATCGCCTTATAATCAGGCTAATGATGATTCAGTAACCATGGTAACATACATTTATAAATATAATTAGGACTTACGAGGTCTTTAATATTATATTAAATCAACACTCTAAAAACATAACTACATGGGCGATAGAGTCTACCCTATTTATCTAATTAGAGTCTACCCTATTTATCTAATTTAGATCGTATTTAGATCGCAACAGCTGGGGAATATATGGTTGTACATGAAGTTCCGAATGATATCATGTGCTAATGAAAGAAGATTATTCAAACAAGTCATTGACGCGCGTAAATAAGATCACACGCCGAGCATCCGACAGACATGACAAATTCGTGCAATCATTTGTGTGTTTTAGTGCCAATAGATTCAATCCCACCCGCCCGCCCACCAATCTGCCAGCGCTCCCCTATCTTCAAAGTCAGCCGAAGCTTCCCGCATGGAGGGATTCGACTTACAACCCCATATCGCTGCGGCGTGCCCTTAGCAGCCATGTAATCGTACACCAACGCGCAGCGGAGAGGGACGGGAGACTTCCCGCAGCGCAGGCCGGTCCAATCGGTCTAATCTGGAGCAAGCTGCGAGGGAGATGGCAACAGTTAAGTTCCTAGCCTCGGTGGTATGACATTCATCTATAAATTGATCACCGAGTAGATTTTATTTGCTTAGCTCACAATCCTAATGCTGTACCTTGGTTGTCCGTAGATTACTGCCCCTGTATGTGTGCCGAAGTTGTTGTTTATAGATTCTATGCTCGAGATGCCATGTCGCACAGCGGTGAGGGGATAATTTCTCATTCCGATCACAAGTTCAAGACTGGCACTGGCTTTTGCATCCACAACTATTGAACATTACAAAAATAAAACATCTCGAATCACATTTCAAAGTTCTCTACTCACAACTGGTGCGTATAGAAGGGCATGAATTAGGGTATGTGTGGCTTACTGGTGTGGGGGGGGGGGGGGGGGGGGGGGGGGGGGCTTATTTATTTATTTATTTATTAACGTTTTATTTCAACAGGGTTGCCCTTTCAGTTAAACAAACTGATCTACCAAGGGGCCCTGCATACAATAAAAAACAATACAATGCATACTTTTGAACACAACAACACAATGAGAATAAATACAAATGAATAACAAATATATACATAAAATAAGTAATAAATCAGTGTAATAAGTAATAAATCAGTGCCCCCCCCCCCAATAAAATTAAATCATGGCTTATTTCTAATTCGACTATACAGTGATTTAAAACAGGTATTTCTTGAGACATGATAAATCAGATTCTATTTCATGTCAAGTCAAATTTCCTTCCTAGGTATGCTGCACTTGCATATGCGATTGCATAATTTCAAGTACAAATTTGCAAAATGCCTCTTACCGTGCAAGGGCGGACACCCCTCCCATCAAACACTACCCCCTCTCTCGGTCGCCTTCGCTCCATGTTGTTGAAACATAAATAATTTGGTGCAATAATTGAACCGTATATATGTCACTTTACGAATATTTTTTTTTGGGTGCATATTGTACAATAATGTTTTCTTCACGAAACAAATATTACTTTTTGTTTCCAGTCGGTAGAATCATGACGCACTTACCCACATACAGTATGTGGCGTCAAGTCCGAATTTCCTTCCTAGGTATGCACCAGACTGCACAATTTTAAGTCCCAAAATGCAAAAGCTCCCTACCGTGGGAGGTGGGACACCCCTCTACCACACCCTCCCCGCGCTCAGTCGCTTCGCTCCCTCGCAAAGTCCCAGATTCACCGCTTGCTCAAAGTTGGCAACCCTGTCATCACGCTAGTGGTGATGCGGATTTTGTTTGCCCCCCCCCCCCCCCCCCCCGGAGTTTGAGGACGCTCACATCACTGGGGGAATGGTCGGTTCATCTATATACAGGACTGTCCGGCTTCTAAAATATTGGTAGGTCCTTGCATGCATTAATTGTTAGACCACTTTTCTTGATCACAAATAACATACTCTCCCTTTATAGCCTGTCAAAATGTAAGTATAATATAACATGTTTTGGCTTCATCTACAAAAAGTCTCTTTTAAGCCAGCCAGCCAGCCAGCCAGTCGGTCCTTTAGATGACCCGACCATCTCCTGCTCCTCCTATTTCGGGGTGGCCTTTGCCCCCATGGACTCCCAACGGTTGGCGCACACTGCGCGTGTCAGTTGGTGTTAGGCGGCGTGCGGGGTTCGATGTGACCCACTACATCACTGTGCAAATATTGTGACAAATTGGACACATCGAGGGCTTTGGTGGAGACAGAGCCAGGGGCGAAGCTGGGGACTCGAAAAATAAAAAGTATGTTGGAAAGGGGATGACAAAACCTGTTTATGTTTGTGTAACATTTTTAAAGACCTAAAATGAATAAACTTGCGTAAGAAACAGCTATGTAGCACCACACTATCAAAACATCTTGATCAAACTCCCTGACCAAAATATAATATTGAACATCTCAGAGAAAGTGTTGAGAGGCCAGAAAAAAACCCTTTTTGTTATGGAAGATTTCCCCATAATAAACAAAGTGCACTTGATCCCAAGAATACAGAAGATAGCTCGATAGTTGTTTTACCCTTGAAGTTGAAGACTTAGCTTAACATTAGTGATTGTTTCTAATTATAAGTAGTATATTAACCTGCATTATGCAATGTTGATATATAAACATAAGGAAGGATGGGGTAGTACGGTATGTGAGCTTTTGGTACAGAACATTGCAGAAAGTCATCTCCGACATCGCTGAAGGGGGTACAACGTATAATAGCTACAGTCTCCCCTCACCTCCCCAGATGTACCCATCCACTGGACATCAACTGCGCACAATTCGTAAATTAATTGTAAAGCGTTTCAAAATACAAAGACAGCTGTTCAGACCATAGGAGAGACTATTTGGTTACTGAAATCATTTCCATACTTCATTTTCTGCCAGTTACCGAGATGGCGAACCCTGCTGGGTGGAGAATCTTCCATGGGGCGAGGCTAACAGATTGTCACAAGTTTCTTGTGTCTGTTTATTGCGTCTGTTTCATAGTCTGTCTTAAAGTTCTGGTATAAAATAGTTCTCAGGGTACTATATAGGATACATTGAAACGGCTGGGTCATGTCGATGGGACTGCATTTACTGGCAGTGAACATGGTACAATGTACAATGTTTTGTTTTGAATAATGTTCCCCCGACCCAAATGCATGTAACTCATCATCGCCTTGTGCCATTGATGCTATAGAAGGGACAGGTTGATCCTGAAAAAGAGCTTTGAAAAGATCTTGATTAACATAATGTCGGTAAAATTACGTACATAAACATGACAAAAATATGAATACTTTGGTCATGTTTGTTAGAAGCTTCATATAGATGAGTACATGATATACAACCAAATGAATGTGTAAAGGTTGGGTCTGTTTGCTACATTGACTGACCATAGGGTGACGAACGGAATGTTTCAGATTCTCAAAAACAAACATCGAGATTGGCGCAATAGTTGCCAACTTGTTACGAGTCCCCACAGGGTGGAAACAGTTTATAAGAGAAACACAAATATAAAATGAAAGTCAAGTCCCCAAAGTGCATTCAAGTACAATACACGGGGTGTCCAACTCGCGACTCTGGAAAGCGGGGCAATCAAAATCAAATATCCCTTTCTCCACGGGGACTTGATGTGCTCATTAGGATCTTAATTCTGTTTTCAAGAAAAGGCGAGGCCCCGTAATGTGGCAGTGTTTAGATAAGAAATTAGCTCGTCAAACACGGCCCAACGCCGCGCCCGCTGCGGGCTTGCGTCCCGGCAAGACGCGCTCCGTGGGCCGCTGAGGGACCGCTGCACTTTCTCTCTCGCCAATTGTTTCAAATTATACGTGAGTGTTCTTGTTACATCGTTACTATTATCTTATAGTTTCAGATTATAAATTTGTGTTCATACACAAGGAAATGTCTACGCAAAATTAGCATATTTCCATACATAAAGATAAAAACATACCATTCATTCTCACTTACTTTTCGTCACCCATTTCAAGATTTATTTCAGATTATACATTTTTAGAATTCTATAAAAAATAAAAACCATCTTTAATGTTATCTTTACAAGATAAGTATGTTTCATTCGACGCTTCTATTCTGTTTATTGTGGCTTTTTTTCTTCAGAATGTCATTATGAAATAATGATCACCAACTATGAGCTGGCTTGGTTTAGATGATCACGGGGACAAAGGTCTTATGAAACCAGCAAATGCTTTTCCAAATTTGATTTTCTTTTCAAACATTGTCAAAGGTATGAACATGATGACTGAGACCGAGAGTTGCCATAAATAGTTTTGTACCCAATCTGTTTTTATTACAGTGATTCAATGATAGTGTTCTAGATAACACTGAGAATCAATACAAATGAAACCAATCACTTTCCCATTGACATCGACTATCAAGCAACAAATGGGGCGAATACGATAAACACACACAAATATCAGTAATAACATATTTGTTTTTAGTCTGGAACATAACAGTCTGGTAATGATGATAACAAGTAACGAAAACAATACACAATTTCCGACCAAAGTGTCAAAACAACAGTTGAACAAACATATCTTCATTCATGCCCTGAAGAATAACATTAGTTGATCGGGTATACGTTTACACAGGCAACGAACAAGTGGAACGAACACTTATGGACACATGTATATATATATTATAATAAGATAATGAATTAATGATAAATTATAAATGATAAAATGATAAAATAAAACATAATAATTGGAAGTAACTAAACAGAACGCAGCAAAATGAAGGGGTTAATACCATAGATACTGATGATAATGGGGATAAGCAAGAGGAAGAGGATGGGAGTGTGATACCAGTGGATATTGTGTGAAGAACGAGAAGAAGGAGGAGGAGGAGGAGAAGGAGTAGGAGGGGAGGAGACGTAGGAGGAGGACGAAGAAGAAGATTAGGAGGGGAGGAGGAGGAAGAGGTGGGGAGTTGACGAGGTGAGAGGAGAAAAAGAGGAGAGGGATGAGGGGATTCACATTCGAGGGAGGGTGACGAGAGGGATACAAAGTGAATAATGACTAATAAGGAAATGAGGAAAATAAGGAAAGGGAGGAAAGGATAGTAACTTAACCTAGGGCGGAATATAAGGAGGAGACTGAAGAGATGGAGGAGAACATGGAGAAGGATAAGGAGAAGGATGAAGAAAGAAAGAAGAAGGAGGACATTAATATGGAGAATGAGGAGGAGGGTGACGAGATGAACAGGAGGAGTTTGAACAGTTATTGGAGGAGAAGATGAATGAGGGGAAGGATGGAAACGAGGATAATGAGGAGAAGGACATTGATGAGGTGAGTGACACATAGGAAGAAGAAATATGGGACATAATTTGAAGAGGAGATGGGGAGAAGGATGAAGAACAGAATACCAAACAAATTACAGTTAAAAATACTCAACACAAATGTGAACAACTCTCGTTCAACAAACTCGATATAGCCACAGTGTCATGAATGTGCGAACTTTGCCAGAGGCATAGCTAAGCAGGGGAGGGGGCATGGGGGAGTACCCCCCCCCCCCCCCCTCCTTCCCCTTGGGCAAAAACAGTTTTAAAAAAGAGAATACATAAAACAGTATATTCTGAGCACATCATGCCCCCACCCCTCCTCCTTTATGGTGGAAACCTTGTCTCATCTTATGGGGGAACATTGTCCCCTCTGTGACATGTTTTCACCCCCTATCCTGGTTGCCCTTGTTACCCTTTTGAACATGAATTGAGCTCAGCAAGACATCACTCGGTTGTTACTCGTGTTGGTATGAGGTCTAATTACTTACATCATGGGGGTAGTAGGGTCCATGCTTACATCGGGGAGGTGGTAAGCCCCTGCTTACATGGAGAGCTGTGCGAGTGGCAAGCTCTGTCTACCTTCTGTCCATCTAGTCCTTATTCATCTCTTCCTTCTTTTGTTCAACTGTTCTTTGAAATTTCCCTACAACCTAGCCGTTTGACCAGGCATCGGGCATGTCGGGTCTGAGCTGAATACGTGGCAGGAACAACTTACTGGCAGACTGGTGAACAAGCCTAACACACGAGCAGCGGCCGCAGTTCCTCATGTATGCTCGACTAGTCTTTCACCAGTCGTTTCTTGGATTTATACGGAAGGCCTTGTTAAAGGGGTCTACCTATATATACAGCCCAGCTCTCTCCTGTAATATGATCGACCCTTCTCATGCGCATTCGTGTGTGCATACGTTGTCATTTAACGACAAAGTAATACGTCATTATTTAATTTCACAACAAGTTTTCCCCCACTTTCCCCCACTTTTCTCATCACGATTGTTTTTGCTTTGATTCGTTAATTCTGTTCATTTCCATCTCAAATGTCCTGCCTATACCCCCTTCCCAACCTCTCTCCGTTCCTTTCAGAGTACTGTAGTACTCGTACTTTTTTAAAAACGAAATGTTTTAGATTTATGTTATGATATTACTTTAAACTAGATAAACATTTCCATCCTTCATTACCATTGGCATTTCGTCATGTTGTCTTCTAAACTGCATTTTATGTGTGCGGAACAGTAATTGAACTATATGAAAATATAGTTTCAAGAGAAAGTATAGATATCTAAAAAAAACTTTTTTTGAAGCAGAAAAGTGCATATGACCGTCTGGCACTTATACTATGAAAATTATTCCCGCAGGAACAATCAGTACGACAGTTAGAAGACCTCAAATTTGTCCGCAAACATTTGCTTCATAAACACTTTCTTCAGTGTCTATTTCATGTAAACGCCTGGCTAAGCGTTGCTCTGCAAATGAAAACGCTTGCACTCTTTTGTCCGTTTCGGCAAATGTTTTCGCAAAAAGTCCAAAATCCTTCAAAATGGCGCAAGCTAAGTATTTGCTCTCGCAAAAATCTCCAAACCACAACTCATGCGTATCATCAACACCAAATTATATTGTATACAAAGAGGCGAAGGAGCGTCGTTGCGGCGATTCACATCCAAAATTGATTTAGGGAGGAAAACATCCCGAAAAGTTTTTTCCTCTAAAGAAATTGACAAAGACAGCTGAACGGTTAAATGAATAGACGGGTTTCCCCAACTTGCTTTTTTATATTCCCTAGTATATACAATTAAAAAAATAGCCCCGGAAACACAATTATTTGATCATTCTCATCTTCCATCTTTAGACTGTTGGCTTGGACCAGGGGCAAGTTATGGTTATGCGTATAATGTACACCAGAGGGCGTAGTTTACTTTCAAGTATCAACGCACTTTGCCTCGCTTCGAGAATTGAATTTTGTGTAAAAGCGAGGCATATCTCCCGTTATTGCGATGTTTTAATCATGTTTGCTGCGGAACAAATCAATAATAACTCCGGATGGTTTTCATCGCAGTTGCATTCTGCTGTTCTGTATTTGTACGAACAGAATGTTTAAATAATGCCAGAACATTTTGGATTCAAATATAAAGTTAACCATCATAACCCGGTCCCAAATACATACAGGGTGCCCCCCCCCCCCAAAAAAAAAAAAAAAAAAAAACGGAGCGGGGCACTTCCCAAATTATAGTAACACAATTATTATGTCCATCGGATAGGGTGTCTTTTCCAATGAAAAAACGATACTAAGAACAGTATTTTTGGTCGTGTAGTTTTTGTTTTAGGTTGCTCTGAGTTACACCATTCAGGTTCCAATTTTTGTCAATTTTTACCAAATCAGGGCCTGATAAATCGCACTTAGTGCCCGTCATAGCATCAAACAACGAGCATTACGCGCGCTATTGTTAGTGTGCATTCAGCTGTGTGCCGAGAGAATGAGCATGGTTGTTTTACGCTATGACGGGCAGGAAGTGCGATTTATCAGGCACTGACTTGGTAATAATTGAAAAAAGGGAACCTGACATGGTGTCACTCAGAGCGCCCTAAAACAAAAACTACACGATCAAAATTACTGATCTTGTTATCTATTTTCATTGGAAAGAATACCCTATCCGATGGACATAATTATCTTGTTACTATATTTTGGGAAGTTCCCCGTTCCGTTTTGGGGGGGACACCCTGTATAAAGGGCTAGATGGGCTGGTTTATAGCAATGTCAGCCCCATATACCTTCTGTGTAAACCTCAATATATATAATATATACTCATATTTAGCAAAGAAAACATTAAGAGGCTTATTTCTGACAGCTCCTTTTGTTTCCTAAATTTCACACAATAAAGGCAACTCTAGGAGATTGGGAATAAAATGTGTTTGTATATCCGAAATTACGGAACAGCCTACTACTGTATTTACGGAAAGTTGAGTCGGTTATTACATTGAATTATAATGTAAAGACATATTTCTTCATACAGGCCTTTTCATAATTGTATTTGTTTACATGCCTTTGTTTTTTTTCTCGTTCATTTCATAGGAGCCCCTCATGATAAGCGCATGCATAATAGCTGCGATATGAATCTGATATTAGTGTGCCTTATAACGTGTGTCTCAAAAATGGTACAGAATGGTACGGAAAATATTTGTTTAAAGTATGAAGATAATCTGGAAAATGTTCTTGTTTGGTGTCATATTGAAGAAGACGAAGAACTATACTAACCGATAAGTTTTATACACCGAAATCCACTTTGTACCAATTTACGTTCTGTGATTACGTATGACTTACCAAAATGTAAATATTTTCGAAGCCAACGAGTGTAAAGTGTATTACGTAATCATTAACAACGAGTGTAAAGTGTATTACGTAATCATTAAATTGAACAAAAGTTATTCATTTTGCCTAATTTCCATTGCAATTGATTTCACATTAATTTCATCAAATAAACAGAAGCTTCACAAAATATTCAAGGATTTGTCTAATAATAATTAATGCGTGTCATTGCAATGGGAGTCTTGGCTACATCTCAACCTCAGTAATGTTCACCATGAAGGAAACAATCTTTATGGTTTTAAGATGCAAATACATAGCCCGACAAATGTCTTCAATCGATTTCGGGTACAGTTTCCAGTTTCCAAATCTGCGACACCCAATATAGTATATTATATGAACTACCAAAAGTACAAGGAATCTGAGACAATCAGAAACCTGAAGCAAGGACAATTTGAGGAACTATAACAAGAAAACTTGTTTTGCAGAGAGATCCTAAACTATATTACTCACCATAAGAGGCAAACATTCGATTGATATTATTGCATAATTTTAAATGAGAAGACCAACCGGTTAAAATATATATAACGTATCAATTTCATCGCAAAATATCGAAATCGGCACAAATGCATTTTTGTCAAAACGGATGCAAACACGAGTATTTCGAGATCCGCCTAAGTAAAATATTTCAAACAAAGTGCATCAGAGAGCACAACTCTTCCCCTTTAATATGACACCAAATAATCCCAACTAGTTTCAATAAATTGTTGACTATGCCTGCAAGCTAAAGGTACACTTGAGTATTGGTACTTCCCGAAACGCCCCTTGGCACTAAATTGGTTGGTTTTAATTCCATTTGAAAGCTCCTTTAATAAAACATGTAAAATGAGAATCATTCCCTTTCAAATGCTCTCATAGTTGAACAATTAGATTTCAAGATATTTTATTCCTAAATCTACCGGCCGGGGGACATTTTGACTTTCAGAAAAATACAAAAATGCTTATAGACTACTTTGAAAACAAATCTAAATAGGTATTTAAATAGTTGTTGATGATATCTCTATTGAATCATTATTTTAACAAAACATCAAATGCACAATTTTGTATGAAAAATGGCTAAAACCAATGAGTTTTTAGAGAGCGCCCTCTTGAGTTGTAACGGCTCTTTTTAAATTTATGATAACAGGGTTTTTACTTAGTCGTTTGTAATTGTGTATACCTTTCGAGCATGGTGGAGTTATAAATATTAGTTTGTACCGTAATGATGCAGGTTTTGGTTACTAAAGTTATGTTTGACCAATACTCAACTATCCTTTTAATAACAACTGAAACTAGCTATCGACATTATACACACTGACTTTGACGATATCATATCGTATTGTTGATTGATATCCATAGTTATAAGTAGTATGTCATACTAACCGGTACTTCAACAAGATAATCGACTAGACCCCTACAACCATTGACCCCTACTCCCCCCCCCCCCCCCCCCCCACCACCCACAAAAAAAGGGGGGGGGGGTCAAATCTACCCCTGTATACATCCAGTGGCGTCCCTGGCTCTGATGAGGAGAACATGTTAGGAAGAACAGGAGGAAGTGATCGAGCACCATGGCGATGTGCATCCACCCCTTCGACGTCTGGCCGCTCGATCTCCAGGGGGTGTTTCACAAAGATTCCAAGATAAATTTAACTCTAAGTTGGACTTAACTATTATGGAAAACTATTTGTAGCCTTTGAATACATTCAAAAGCACCAAAGCATGAATTTTAGACTTTTCATAAATGTTGCGTCAAGAACATGTAATCTCCTTGATAATAGAAAATATTAATGATTTGAATCAACATTTTATGCCTTTCATAACGGATTTTTACAATTGTTCAAAGAAACTAATGGCTTTCCATACTTTTTAAGTCCAACTTAGGATCTTTGTGAAACATCCCACAGTACCTGTTTCGCCATTTCGATGGTTATTTCCAGTGGCGTAGATACGGGGGGGGGGGGGGGGGGGGGGGGTTAGGGAGGACGTGCTCCCTCCCCACATGCAGCATGTTCAGTCGGATTCAGCTAATATACTCCACTGGTTGTTTTTTTTCAACTGAGACCGCGTCTGGCTCCGTTGAACGTCCGCACTAGGCCAAGGTCACCCAAGGTAACCCACATTTACAGGCGGTTATAATCCATAGACCGGGGTGGTATAGGCCGTCTATGATATTACTGATCTAGTGTGTGTTATATACACCAATGATCACAGTTCAATAACGTTTTCTGTGTCGCTGTATTACACTCTATCTATGAGTTTGATATCGTATTGTATATTGATAACCATGGGTTGAACTTTTATTTGTATGCCTTGACAAACGAACAGTTGACTGAGAGGAGAGCGTAAAGTCCATTTACATATACATGTACCACATACATGGTATACATTTATAATCACGAGTTTTCACTGTGTCCACCACTTAGTGATATCGAGGATTTACAAGTGCAATATACTCAACGCATGGAGTCAGGCATATTTCTACAAGTCTGCATGCACGATTCATATAATTCGTCCTTGTCTGTGACCAATTATTTATCACGTTTAGTGTGCACGCTTTCTTGACCATGGTTAAACTAGTGTCGCGTTTCACGTTATGATACATAAATAAAACGTATGCAGGTGACATTTTGTGGATATGTTTGTGCTTCGTCACATTGCACGTGAGTAGACCTATTAATATATTTAATATGTACATACGTTTAATGTCGTTATGGAATATTGGTATGATTGGCAGTCATTGTCAGATGTCAGCCTTAGTTTGACACAATGTGCATTCACAAAAATGTTAGTAATACTCGTGAGAGAATGATATAATTCATACTACAACTACTACTACTACTGCTGCTACTACTACTACTACTACTACTACTACTACTGAACGTGTACTACTACTACTACTACTACTACTACTATTACTACTACTACTACTACTACTACTACTACTACTACTACTACTAATACTACTACTACTACTACTACTAATACTACTACTACTACTACTACTACTACTACTATTACTACTACTACTACTACTACTAATACTACTACTACTACTACTACTACTACTACTACTACTACTACTACTACTACTACTACTACTACTACTACTACTGCTACTATTACTACTTATAATAATAATAATAATAATAATATTCATATTAATAAAACAACAACTACTTATACTGCTGCCATGGGCGTAGATACTTACGTAATACCATTTCATCAGGGGGGGGGGGGGGTGAATGAATAGATCACCCCCCCCCCCCCCCCCTCTGTTGAATGGGTATCAATGACAGATCTACGCCCATGACTGCTGCTCATTTTCTATATTTGCTTGATTTTCAGGTTTTGGTCACCATGGCATGGTTGCGTCATCCACGCTTGGTTGCACACGTGCACCGTACCGACATAGCAGCGAGATGAGGGTCGAGAAAGAGGAAGGTAGACAGAGAATTATATCCAGCCATGTATAGATTTGTAATTATAGTACTAAATCGACGGTTTCAAAGTATGGAGCGTAAAAACGGCCAATACATGAGGATTGCAATCAGTGGCGTAGCTACGGGGGGTCACGGGGGGCACGTGCCCCCAATCGTTTGGCCAAAAAAAAAAAAAAAAAATGACGACCCGACATTAAGCCAAATGTGTCTATATCATTCATTATTATCTTGTTTTATTAAATGTGTGATGCTAATGATGTTAACAACGAAGACGAACATAACAGTCGTTTCCTAGTACTAGCAATAGCGCACCTATATCAGTTTGAAGAATCCTTCCAATATAGCGCAAATTTTTAGTCCCGTTCGCGAGGAGCGACGCTCACCGCATTTCAGAAGACATAGAGCGCGTATAGGCCTAACAAACTTCCTAGCGCATGGTAAATCATCCATCATACCAAGGTCCTTTTCAGGATCTTGAATCTGCCTCCCGCTTTTATAGATAATTTTGACCATTTGACGCCTTCATGCAGGCTATAAAGGCGCATAGCTGCACTACGTAGTCCTAAATATCTAGGTAAAGACAAACTTTCTTTACTAATTTCTTCACTCCAAATGCACCCGTTCCATTAATTCATGATGCATATCTAGGCATATATTGTTGATGATCATGATTGAAGGAGCACCAGTCATCTCTCCAGAGTCGACATACTCAAGGGACCCGTGTTATGGGTCTAGTCACGCGGTACTTGAAAAGTGGGCGACAACAGGCAGGGGACAGGGAGGCGGGACACGCCCCTCCCCCATACATTTGAAAGTGGAGGTGATTGTTCCTCCCACATTTTAATATGCACTCATTATGTATGTTTGATTCTATAGCTTGAACTACGAATCATTTATTTTGGTCTCGGGTATGCGCCAAATCGCACAATTTAAAGCCCAAAATTTGCAAAAGCTCCCTACAGTGGGAGGGGGACACCCCCTCCCATGGCGTCGATCCTGGGGGGCAGGGGTGCGGCCCCCCCCCCCAAATGAAAATATTGGGGGCAAGCATATCATTTCGCCCCCCCCCCCCCCCCCCAATAATTCCGAAAATGAGGAAGAAAAAATCGAGTGATATAATGCCAAAGAGGGGAAAGACACATTTATCAATAATTAATCTTCAAAATAGCTGTGTTTTTTTAGTTTGAAAAGGACTGTAAATCTCGTTTTTGCCGCGCGCTTCGCGCGCATACTGTTTCTCATATTGCAAGTTTCATTTCGGTTGCGGGAACTCACTTTTCGAACTGTGTTGGGCAGTGTAATTTCTCAAACGAAGTTTATTAAACCCTCATCTTTAGATAGCACACCGTCACAGAAAATAAAATAATCTGAAATAATATATATTTCAGTAAATTCGGTCCATATGCGCTGAACGCAAATCAAATTGGAATATCATGTCCCCCCACATTTGAAAGTGGAGGAGATTGTCCCCCTCCCTTTGTCATTTTGTATGTTTGGTTCCATACTTGAAATTTCTGTCTTAGATATGCACCAAATCGCACAATTTCACGCCCCAAAATACAAAAGCTCCCTACTGTGGGAGGGGGGCACCCCCTCCCACACCCTCACCCACTCGGTCGGTTCGCTTCCTCGCAATGTCTCCCCTCCACTTTTGAGAAGTTGTTGACGCCCTTGCTTAGTTTCATTGGAGCTCAATGCCCTAGACTATATCGATGGCTCTACAGGATCACGTGGATCCATCTCATGCAAGGCTCAATCTTTCCTCGCTATTCCCGTTTAAAAATACGTTACGAGTAGGTTCACTATTATATACAATTTTAACACCCATAATTAAGACAATGATTAAGACAATAATGACCATACTTCTACAGTGATATTTTAAACACCAATTTCAGAAAAAAATTCCACGTGGGAGGGGGTAAACCCCCTCCCACACCCTCCCCCAAATAAGTGTAGACAAGCACTGATTGTACGACGTGAGCGTATTTGAGTCTGGTGTGTGTGTGTACACGTAGTATAGGTTCGATTGTGTTTGTATACTTTATCATGAGGGAGATGATTTAAGTCCTGATTTCTTTAATTCAGTATTATCAAATTTCCTTCCAAGGTATGCACCAGAGTGCATAATTTCAAGTAAAAATTTGCAAAAGCTCCCTACCGTGGGAGGGGGGACACCCCCCTCCCACACACCCCCCCCCCCCCCCTCGGGCGCTACGCGCCCTCGGGCTTGGTCGCTCCGCTCCCTCGCAGTTGTGCCCCCCAATCCGTTGACCCTCGCTACGCCACTGATTGCAATAACTAATTTGATGGCAAAAAGAAATGAGTTGATAACATTCTCCATCACATGACATTGTTTATCAAGTAATATGATACAAATAATAATGATAATAATAGATATATAAAAAAAAAATATAGAAACAAATTCTCGCCTCTGTGAGTGGGTTAATTTCTTTATTCCCGTCCAGGCTTCGCCGTGCTGTACATGAAGAGGAAACCGGCCAATACCTTCAGCAAGGAGTACATCCAAGAAATGACAGCCAACATCACCGATCTCGAGAACGACGTCGACATGCACGGTCTCATCATCGCATCGGTATGTTGCCCCACTGTCTAGCCACTGCGCTATTGTATTACTTTGTCAATTTATACAGGGTGGCCCAAAAAAAACGGAACGGGGCACTTCCCAAAATATAATACCACAATGTTTATGTTCATCGGATAGGGTGTCCTTTCCAATGAAAAACGGTAATTTTGGTCAGGTCGTTTTTGTTTAAGGACGCAGCGCAGTGAGTGAGACCATGTCGTGTGCCGATTTATGTCGATTTCGACCTAGTCAATGCCAGTTTAACCGCACTCCTTGCCCGTAATACCATTCAGCGACCAGGCCCATTCTCTCAGCACACGACTGAGTGCACACTAACAATAGTGCGCGATGCTCAACGATATGAACGGCGGTTCGTGCAATTCATCAAGCGCTGGCTCAATACAAATTGACAAAAAAGAGAACCTGACATGGTGTCACTCACAGGGCCCTAAAACAAAAACTACACGACCAAATTGACTGTTCTTGGTATCGTTGTTCATTTGAAAAGACACTCTATCCGATGGACATAATACATGTGCTACTTTATTTTGGGAAGTGCCCCGTTCCGTTTTTTTTGGGGCCACCCTTTATACTGTTTTGATCGCTGCCCTATACAGGGACCAGAACCCTTATCCTGTGTATTTCTTGATGATTTGTACACATATTGGTCCTTTATTTTGTATGTAGTTTGGGAGCAGCTCGTGCACCCCCCCCCCCCCCCCCAAAAAAAAATGTTATTGTTAATGACAATCAGTCAAAGCTGACTAATCATACTAATGTTGCCAATTTAATTTATCTTTATAATTCATTGTCAAAAAATAAAAATTCATTACAAAAATAGAAAAGTATCAAAGCCACTGGTTTTATTCATAATTATGTTCTCGGTGGTTCCTTCTTTCATTTCCGTATCATTGTTGAGCAAGTCAGCAAGAGACTATTAAAGATTATTTACCCTTTTCGTAGAAAACGTATAAATTTGATCTTCATCAATTGATTTCTTTTTGTCATTTAAGAAATACAAAACAGAATAAAAAGAGCTTGAAATGTGCATGGCTTTTGTGCAAATGTGCATCATGTGCATGTATCTTGTATCCCTAAATTATACAGATCACGGATTCATCTTCATTTGTCATTTCATTTTATTTCAGGAGCTGGAAAATGTATTTTCTTACGGCCTGGACATCAAGACGGAGTTCTACCAAAAATCCTCCAATCAGGTGCGAGAGTTCCTCACGTGCTTGTTCGAGGGCTGGCTTTTGTTGTATGGAAGTCGACTGGCCACAATCGCCGCAATCAATGTAAGAACTAGACGCTCAGGGAGAGCATACCTCCGCCAACACTCGAATCTTGATTTTTGTGTAACCTTGCCCTTGCCCTTTGACTTTTGACCTGGAAAATTGAATGGGTTCTATTCTAGATAAACACGAAGCTTCTACGAAAAATTGGTTAAGATATCTATGAAATTGTGCGCAGGAGACTGGTGATGAACAAACAAACAAACAAACAAACAAACGGGACCACCAAACAAATAACCTCCTTCAACTTCGTTGGCGGAGGTAATCATAGGCGTAGGGGCACATCTTTCTCAGGTTTTGTAATGTTTTTGTGATGTTTTATCGTGACGACTCTAGTATAATTGTAACTTTCTTAATTTCAAAACTAGGGTCAATGTACGGCAGGTGGTGCCGTAACAGCGTTGCTGTGTGACTACAGGATAATGACGGATGGACCACGCAACATTGGTTTCACTGAAGCAAAAGGGGTAAGTATTGTAATGGGTCCAAACCAACACAAAACGGGATATGAAACATTTAACTTGTATTCGAAAACAGACAATTACATGTTGACGTTCCGAGGATATAAATACTGAGGGGGAGGAGGGGTTCTCCCCGTAAACTAATGGTTGTTAATAGTTTATAACTGTCACGATTAATTTAGCGCGCATTGCCAGTGCCTCAATGGCGCGAATCCCTAAACATGTTCGGGTCAACAGGGGTACCTAAAATGAAGATCTCGGAAGCTTTTCAGGCACGTAGCCAGGATTTTTCACCAAGACCAATCTTGGTTGAGATCAAGACCATCGGTTTGAGTTGGTTTAGATGGCTGGGGGTCCAGGGTGGAGCCCCCGGATGGGATTTTGGATTTTAGCAGTTATGCTCTCTCAAAACGAATATTGACCGCTGGTTTACTGTATGAGCTGGGAGGACTGTCTGGTATGTATTTGCGTATTATTTTGTTTATATTTATTTGTTTGTTTATTTTGACCAGGGAATTGTCATGGCCCCGTGGTTTTGTAACCTGGTGCAGAACACGATTGGTGCGAGGGAGACAGAAAGAGCCATTCAATTAGGTAAATGAACCCTATATACGGTAGAAGGAACACAGCGTGTCACTTATTGTATTAATAGACCGTCTTAACAGTGTGGACACTGTCCAGTGGCGTAGCGTGGTCGGACTGATTGGGGGCACACCTTTTGTATTTCTTTGTTTTTCAAAAAAATGTCCCCTTATGTTTCCTATTGTTTTTCTCCAAATTATTAGTATTACTTTGGGGGGGGGGGGGGGGGGGGGGGAGGGCACGTGCCCCCCCCCCCCCCCCCCCCATCACCACTGACACTGAGGACACTGTGATCACACCATTATACACAGTGCATCACGATGTGGTGTACACATTGTGATGAGCACACTGTTTTGGTGTAACATTTACACACTGTGAATGCACGGCATATCACAGTATATGCTTCACAGTGTCGGCACTGTTAATTTGCTCACTGTATCCACACAATTTAGTACACCCAGTTTGTTCACAATGTGGCTCACTTTGTTATTTCCAATATTATGATTTGCATAGTTTTAGCTTTGATAAGCCATGGATAAACTATGATACAAAATGTTAATTAAACTAACTATAGTATATGCAATGTTGATGCTCAATCTTGTAAATAATCTACTCAAATTAGTGTTTGTTAGACTGTAATGTTAGGTTAGTAAGTTCACCAATTATATTAATCATAATGATCCCTAACTTAATCAAACAGAGTTTCACATTTCCTATTAACTTTTAACCGGTGTATGAGAAAATGACATCGAAACATAAAAGGGGTCTTTAATTCAAAACAAAATACTTTCTCTAATTTCTCACCGTTATGCTATTGAAATCATAACAGGACTGACATACACACCCCAGCACGCACTCCGAATCGGGCTGGTGGACGAGGTGGTCGATGATAAGGATGGAAGACTACTCGAACGTGCGCGAGAGGAGATGACAAACTACTGGTTGAAAATACCAAGTGAGTAACCTAATAGCATGAAAGGTTTAAAGGGGTAGTTTAGTTTTGGTAAGGCTGAACTTTAGTAGCCAAAACCTGCACAGTTACATTATAAACTAATAGTAATAACTCCACCATGCTCGAAAGATATACAAAATTACAAACGACTAACTAAAAAGCCTGTTAATCATTCAAAAAGAGCCATTAAAACACAAGAGGGCGCTTTTTAAAAAGGCATTGGTTTCCACCATTTTTCATACAAAATTATGCATGTGATGTTTTATTGATATAATGATTAAATAGCGAGTTCATCAACAACTATTTTAAAAACGCTTTTGAAAATTTTTGAAAAAGTGCAAGCATTTTTTTTTTTTTTTCTAAAAATCATCTAATTATTTGGGCCCCAAATAATTATAAGATCAGATATATTTATTGATATTTCAGCCGTTTCTGGGTCGATTTTGACCAAATAAAGTTTATTCTGCCATTAAAATTGTATGTTCTCTTAAATTCGACACTCAGTTTTGCATTACCTCACAAAAAAATTGTGATGTGCAGCGCCCTCTCTACCAAAACTAAACTACCCCTTTAACTTGCAATTACTAACTGCACTTGCAATTACTAACTGCACTTGCAATTACTAACTTGCAATTACTAACTGCACTTGCAATTACTAACTTGCAATTACTAACTGCACAATTCAATAATGTGCAGACTAGAGAGAAAAAAAGAGGACAAGAAAAATGAAGATTTGGGGTACCATGCAGTCAAACGTAACCATGGTAACGTGATAATGTGTTTTCATATTCGCCTTTATGTCTCATAAGGTTGGAATACGATTTGTATTCTTTCTAAGAAGCAAATGTAGGTTGAAAAGTGAATACAAATTACATGCGAGATTATGATTGGGGAAGCCCCTGAATTCAAACGCTACATGTTTTATAACAGAATTATTGTAAATTAGTTTTCGTTATTATTGTTTCAACAGATGAGACACGAGTTGAATGCAAGCGAGTCGTCCGAGGGTCGATGCTTGCCGAGCTGCAGCGAGACTGTGATACGACCCTTGAGTTTACAACACGTGCGTTCTTGTCAAAGCCTTCCCAAAGATTCATAGAGGAGTTCATGAACAGGAAGAAGAAATAAACCCCTTATGCCCGGCGCAGACAGAGCCGACTCGACTGGTTGTCATTCCGATCGGCTCAGTTTTCAGTGCCTCGCGACACACATTTTGCCAGTCGAGAGACAGTCGGATGCCAGTTGGGGCTGATTCAACACGATAAATCTGCTCCGACCGACCGGGCCCAACTCTAGCCTGATTAAAACCAGTCGGATCGGGTCGAGTCGGCTCTGTCTGCGCCGGGCTTTAGAAAAGTCCCTACCCACTTTGCTATGGGACGATTTCTTAAAGCGATACAGTAAATGGGTTGACATTGTGCAAATAATTTGACAAAGGCATTGCGAGAATGTGTAATTCTATGATCTCATAATAATTATGTCGACTGAGTGAGATGTAAAAATGCCATGTTAGATGATTGTCATATGGCCGAGTAATGAGCAGAAATGCAAAAAGTTGTAATTTCATAATATGCTAACTCATTGCTATACATTTGTACGCAGTTGAAATAATCCTCTGGATTGTTTTCAAATTAAATCATAAATATTGAATAAAAGGATACAATTTGAAAACCCATCATGGACAATAAATATTTAGCACTGTTGGGCCCCATTGCAGAAAGAGATGCAATCGATTGTAAAGTTGCGAGTATTTGCAAGTTAGATCATGTTACTAAATGCGAAAATCTGATTGGTTCAAATGTGCATATTTTCTGACTTGCAATTAATTGCAACTTTACAATCGATTGCAACTCTTCCTGCAACGGGGTTAAGGTTTCATAGTTATATTAGTAAGAGGGAAATCCAACAAGAAAGAACTAATAGTACATGCGTTTGATCAGTCGATTTAGACAAAGTGACTATATCACTTTAATATGATGTGTCATCTACAGGAAATTGTATTGTCCATAATGTTGATGCAAATTCGATACTTATACATAATACGTACATTCTCCAAACAAATGAAAGTTCGGAAATTCATAGTTCCTTTTGTCAAGGTCCTGTCTGCCCCGTTTTAGTATCATTAACTTTATATCCGATCGGACGTATGGCCATATTCTAAATTAAACAATGGCATCATAAAGTAAAGTGTTGTACAATTGTATTATCTCTTGTTTATGCTTCAATAAAAAATAAAAAAAAAACAGAATCGTACATTCATATACAACCGAGTTGAGTTATTATTGATATCAATATCATAATATTTAATACACCGTATTTACAAAAAATAGTTATTGGTTGATTAATTTATGCATAATTATTCATACAAAAACTGAAAGTGTCGTTTGATATCATTTATTATAACCAATCACAATAATAATATATAATACAGTATAAGAATGGAAAATTATTGATGCATTTTATGATTAAATAATATTTACATAATATGACTGTTCGTCATCGCTAATCGAATAAGGCACTACAGAATGCGTCAAACTAACGTTTTCTAAATACACTGTTTAGAGTATAGAGAATTTACGATATTTAATAAGCATGAAATACTGAAATTTAAGTATAATGTTATAATAAACACGTTCATAAAATGCAGATTAGATTACAAAAACTGTTTCGAAATGTTATACAAAATAATAATACAACAAATAGTGTATATTGAGTTCATTGCATGTACAAGATATAATCACAACAAAGCACCTTAAACACGTTAAACAAAATAAAATTGCTACAATTATTAATTGAGAAATGACAACCACTGGGCACATGCAGGAGAGTGACAGTCACTATGCTAAGCTGATATTACGTGCACGTGAAAATAAGTATACTTCGTACAATTTGTGATAAATTGACCCCGTTCGAAAGAGAAAACCATGACACAAAACTGAATCATCAAAGATATCAGTCTGTGAACGGAATAATCTAGCATCTAGTAGCGTAGCTAGGGGGAAATTCCCCCTCCTGGGGAGAAATGTAATGTTTCATTATGTAAAGAATTACAAACTTTCTTGTTGGTTTTACTGAAATATATGACCCCCACCATTTGATACATGTCGTTTAATCCGGAATGCATCACTAAACAAATGATCTCGACCCTAAACCTAGCACCCAATATAGGCCGCGGATCTTAAGGTGGTCCCAGAAGGTAACAGTCGAATGTGCGCGTTTGTAATCATGTTAATTAACCATCCCACCTACTGAATGAAATCAACATAATTAACTCGACCCCGATCCCCTATGACTCACTATGCCTTCGAGTGGGCGACCACGAGGGTGGCCAGGGTGATGATGAGGCAGACGAGGGCGAAGAAGTAAAGGAAGAAGCGATCGAGCACCATGGCGATGTGCATCCACTCCTTCGACGTCTGGCCGCTCTCCGCCTCATCGTACGACAACCGGGCGAGGTAAGACACGCCACGCGAGATCTTTGTCATGTACAGCTCGATCCCGCTCTCGTTCGCTGTTGACGATGTCGCTGCCCGACACTCATCGTCGAACGGGTCACAAGCTTTGCCGTCATCGTTTTCAAATACCGGGTTGAGCACGCCGCTGCTCCCTCCAGCAGAACCTTCCAGACGTTTATTGCTGATGGTTGCCACCGTGGATGAGCCGGCCACCTCCTTGCGGTCATCATCATCGTCATCATCGTCGTCCTCGACGGGGATGGTGGTGACGCCGAGGTACTTAGCCATGGTTCCGAGCACGCAGCGTCGCAGGGCCTTGGGAGCGCGCTCGCTGTCCCCGGCGTTGTGGATGCTGACCGTGCCTACACAGGCCACGGTGATCAGCCCGACAGCGACGATGATCCCGGCGTAGTATTGGGCTGGTCAGGGAGAGCAGATGGAAGAAACAAAATGCTGCATTATATCATGTTATATAGACTACGTACAATCATGAAAATGTAATTGCTCATTGAAATACTAGTGGTTATAACCTTATCCTGAAATTCAAATAAATAATTTGTTCTGGTTATTAACTTTGAAATGCATGTTCAAAGAATTTCCCTGATCAATATAAAAAATAATTATGCGATGAACAAAGATTGGTATGTTTATGAACCGTGTTTTAATCGCTATTATCATGCTGCTTAGTTGCCGTTACCATCTGACTATTATGGTAACTTACAAATGAGCGGGACGACCTCGGATGTTGGCGGCATGGTTTCCGCGACGAGGAGCAGGAAGACGGTGAGCGAGAGGAGGATGGTGAGGGTGAGGGTGACCCTCTCGCAGGCATCGGACGGGAGAAGGAAGCTGAGGAGGACCAGGGAAGAGATGAGGACACAGGGGATGATGAGGTTGGTGAAGTAGAACATCGCGCGTCGACGCAACACCACGTCGTAGGAGACGGTCGGGTACGTCGCATCCGCGCAGCACGCCTTGGTGCCGACTGTGCGATGCGCGGGGAATTCCATCAAGTCCCATTCACCGTTCGGCTTGTACTGCGTCGCGTCGCCCGACGCGCTGTTGAGTGTGACGTCAATCTGCGCGCCATTGTACGTCCACGAGCCCAGGATGAGCTCGCAGGTCTGCGTGTCGTAAGGGAAGTAGAGCGGGTTCATCGGGCATGCGCTCATGAAGATGGTGCTGGTCTCCCACGTGACTTCACCATCGTGGCTCACCCACGCGTTCGTCCACCGGATCCCGCCCTCAAGATCGTCGTTCGCACTGAGTGGATTTAAGAAAACGACAGCGATAGACTTTGACCTTATTTTCATTAAATTGAGATACAAAACTTATCTAATAAGAAAGATGCAAAATACCTTTAAAGACCGCGTTTGTTGTGAATCAAGCAGCACCAATGGTAGGTGCGGCCTATAAATAAATGGAACAAAATGACCTGAATAATCAAATCACTATGTAGAACCCGCTAGTGTCAAAAAGTTCGGCAAATTTATTTCAAATACATGAGAAGTATAAAAGACTATGAAGATATTTGTGAACAACTTACTTGTTGTACAAGATGATATCAGGCCTCCATATGTTGTTGATGGGAATCTGAATGTCCGTGATGTTCCACCAGTCAGCTGGGTTCCATTTCAAAAACTCGTCTGTCCATATCTGTTGTTAACATAGTACCCAAAACAATCACTAAATATATTCGTCAATTAAGAAAAATGTACCTCATTTAATGTCCCCACTATTAGTTAACCACTAATTATGATAACTATTCACGTGTACTAGCAGTTGTGCCAGCGTAATTGTTACAATTATTTTTACATCTATGTTTTGTTTATAAATTTGTATATATACCAAAAACAAAACGTTATACCCATCTTGTTTCACGCCTCGATATTGTATTTACTTTGCAAATTCGAGAAGGAAGTATCGGCCTTAATTCGTCGTGTAGATCGAATACGAACTGACAAAGTGGTGATGCGATGTGTTGAAACAATGTAACCGAAACTGATATACCACTCAAATTGAAATGATATGCCTATTATAAGATAGAATGGAATAGCCAAATGTTGACCCATAGAACGACATCACTATCATTATACTTATTTTACAATTTCATCAGTACACATTCGAGCGACTCGATCGTTAGGTAGGCAACTTTGTGTCCGAATAAACAGATAGCATACTTGCATGATGCCTCTTTTAAAACTAGTGTAGGTCATGTCTATCAACAATATAAATGGATATTTGGAAAACCAACTGGTTCACTCTTACAATTGTAAATAATTGTTTGGAAACTTTCCAAGACATTCTTAAATAATATTCCCCGTGAACAAACAAACCACCGTCTATACTGTAGTTGGTTGTTATTGTTTTTTTCTCCAGAATTACCATTTTCTGTGCTTTCTACCTCACCCATGACACCATTTATAATTCTACTATAATCTGCCCCTCTCTGTCTTACTTGAATATATAATTATGTGTATTATATTTGTTTTTATATTTATGAACCATACAAAAACAAACGGCAGAAATCCCAAATTAGCTATCAACTTAGGTTACTATACCTGGGTCATGAAAGTGTTGGCCGTCATGATTTGGTTTGCCTCGTCCTGAAAAGGAAGGTGAATTCAACGAGAATAATACAATTAAATAATTAAGTTAATACAAAGAACAGGGGTAATTCGAGAGAGCGTGTTATTTGCGAACTTTACGACTGTCGGGTATGGATATTAAACACAAATACACCAACATTTAAACGGGGAAGAGATTATCACCCATGGGAAAAGAACGTGTAAATCAATCTCATAATTTGCGATTGCGTGTTCAATTATACAGATTGTATAGTGACAATTACCCATCTTGGGAATAACCGTGTCTACAATATTCGTCTGACCAAGGAGGTAGTACCTCCTTGGTCTGACTGCGTATGTTCTAATCAAGTGATATAATAATTTCGCATGCCTGAATATAATATAATCAATAATGATTTCAATGAAAAGAAACTGGATGATATGATTTTGTGAAGATGAGAAAGTAAATACATTTCGAAGGCTAGTAAATATCAAGACAAGTGTCTCTTCCCTCAATATTTAGTCTTTCTTAGTGCAAAATTACCGTAATCAAACTTGAGCGCCCAAGTGTGTAGAAAATGCCAATTATTGACTTTTGATTAACTTCGCATTATATATTTTTTTAAATCGCCTATATACGCCAATTTGAAAATGAAAATCAAATATTAATATCTGGGACAATGTATATTGAACAAGAAGATATAGTATCCAAATGCAAATTTGTCTTAAGTGGGTCAATATCAATTGTCTTTTTTCAGAATATTTACACTAGTGAAATTATCACTTTTTATAAGACGGGTGTGAAGAGTATGCCAAATATTGATTTTATGATAATGTATTTTCGTATTTGTTCGTTCTACTTATAAAGTTATTTCCCGCATCGTGGGATATTGAACATTGGTCCTCCGGTGACACGTAATCATGGTAATCAGAATTATTAATCCATTCCGGACTGGTCAAGAAAATACTTATGCTGGGCTCGATGCATGTTATACAAAATCAACTCTTCTTCAACATACCATGTTCAGTGGCTTTTAGTCTGCGTCGATGTTGAAAATAGTAGGGAGACGGAAGTTTGTGTTATATCTCATTCGATCGATTATACTGTTATACGATATGCGGTACGGAGGACTGGTAGAATTGAACATAGTTTCTTCGATCGCTCAAATTTCCTTGAACAAGGTGAGCAGAGCAAATTCGAAATTTTACTGACGATATGAGTAATTTACTTCCTACAATGTACATGGTGTGGCCTATTATTATGTAAGTTGATTTTTGCAGATAAACAAATCGTGAACTTGAGCAAGAGAGAGCTGTCATAAAACATAAATGTATATAGGAAGGATATAGAAACTGAACAGCGCCACCACACGAGTCGTGAAAATAGGGAAGTGGGGAATAGAACAGAGGATGAAGTAAATTTCTCTGAATCGACCAACTTAAGCTCGGCGCAGACAGAGCCGACTCGACCCGATCCGACTGGTTTTCAGTCAGGCTAGAGTCAGTTTCGCTCAGTCGGAGCCGATCCAACATGTTGAATCGGCCTTGAATGACCTCTGACTGGCACTTGACTGGAAAAAACCGTAGTCCTGAGGCAGCACATACTGAGTTAATCAGGCTGAAAACCAGTCGGATCGGGTCGAGTCGGCTCTGTCTGCGCCGGGCTTTACTTGTATGAGTTTGGTAGGTTACAATCCTCATATATGCAGACTGTGAGACCAAGAATAGATGGTTCATGAATGATTTTTTTTAAATACACTCGTACACAAGTACAAGTAATGACTGTTATTTCCCATGATTGTTCCGTTCCTTACCATATCGAGGATGCGGATGATGGCGATGTCCATGCGGACGGTGACGGTGTCCCCCTGACGTAGGACTGGTCTGACCACCGTGCTGTACCCGTTGTCGATCAGGTGGTGGGCCAGCAGCGCCTCCTGCTTCTCTATGCCACGGACATCTGCAATTACCATGGCAACGGAAACAATTATCTTCATATTCTTGCCATTCCAATGTACATTTATAACGTGGGCATACATAATTTACAAAAATTGTATTATTAATATTGTTTTTTATTTGTTTTATTTCAGCATAATATGGCCCTGCTCTTTAAAAAATAAAAACAAAATGCCCTTGCCCTCCTCCCCCATGTCCCAATTGCCCACAAACGTTGTCCAAATAGTATGTAGTGTTTTTTACCCGAACGTGTCATGTAGTGGTCTGAATTGTGTTCGAATTCTTAAATAATGTTAACATTTTCGAGGGGGGGGGGGGGGGGGGGGGGGCTCAACCCCAGACTCATGCCATATACGTAATTTAATGTGTATGTGTCGGTTTGTCAACATTTGCTCGAAACTGTCTATACCTCCCAATTTTGTTTAAGAGTCATTGCGAGTGGCATTGATTCGAATGCGATTATCATGATTATGATGATTACCACTGTTTGGAATAACCGAGTCATGCGTGAGTCGATGATCAGAAATATGTTTTGATTGTGTATGTGTGAACGTAATGTTTATATCTGTCAGTTCGTCTGATGTGCGAGTGGCCCTGATTCTAATGCGATTACCATTAATGCAGCAAGAGTGCACCATTATCTCTGACAGATTGCTCAACGCGACACAATCCCGAAATCGATGCAAATGTATCGATCACGTACTAGCTACCCCCACAGCTTTATAATGATTCATGTATAACAAACCGTAACGTCCGAACTCGTTTTGTAATCAGTAATGTAAAAGGCAGTTTTTAGACGATAGTGAACATACGTAATGCATTCAGAGACATCAGGAACATGCTATCATGGGAGACATGAGCTAACCCCTCCCCATAGCTTCTCCCCCTCCCCCCACCCCCCGTGCAAATTTCTGCCCCCAAGTAACCCTTTTGGCCCAGCAAGATAAACAAAATAAAAAACACACCCTTTCATATTAGTTTGATGTTGACTATTTTGCCCAACAAAACCCCGCTCATTGGAAACTATATATCCGGTTGCACCCCATCCCTCCGCCTACCCCCCCCCCCTACCCCGGTCTGTATTGACCCTGGCTCCGCCACTTAGTGCAGAAAACCCATGTTTTTGTTTTCATTGTTTTGCCATGACAGGTATCGATGTATTGGATGGATCAGGAAGATTTCTGGCAGAGGTTTCATCTCTGCTCGATCTTTGTCAAATTATTATAATGAAATTGTTTAAACAATGTGTGAGATAGGATTCTCCGTTTTGGGGAAATGGTATATCAATGAAAATGTGTTTTATGCTAGTATGAGATTTCAATTTCAATTTCAATTTCAATTTTATTTCACATCTTTAAAAACACAGAATATACAAATTTCAGCAAATTACATACATTAAAAACAAAAAACAAGTTATACATGTGGTGTGGACAGTATTACAGTGGATGTGGGGGATCTGCAAAGGATATAGATATCCTGTCGAGGCAGATCCCTTTGTTAACTGTAATAACTAGTACAATTTAACGAACAAATGATTTTAATATCTTTGTCGTAGCCCCCCCCCCCCCCCCCGACCGCCCACTCACCCCGCCCGCCCACCCTCTGCCATTATTGTGGATGAAAATTAAGGCACATTTTTACTGTAGTGTCATATATTCATGAAACTATATACAAAAATAAAAGTACACAATAAATAAGTACATCGATTATACAAGATATATACATGCACCTAATCGTAATCGTAATTACAAAGTGACCATGATTATATCCCTTTAATTCGTTCGACACGACATAATCGATGTTTGGATTGATCGGGTAATCTTGTCACGGTTTCTTATCGGCTGGGGAATATAACAACAAACCATGATTGTTCCTCAAGTACAATATTTGTATTGTTTTTGTATTGTAAAATTACATTCAATAATTTGCAAAATAACTACAATATTTGTTTTTCTTTAAAACAGTAACTATTTACACTCCTGTCTCATATTGTGTGGCTCATGAAGATTTTATACGATAATTATAGGATCGTCATTTCAGGACCTTCATCGAATCTCATCGCACAGGTGTTGTTATAGTAGATAGACAGTTTAGAGTAATTTGTATTTATACACATTGATAAATAATCGTATAGTAGGTTTTTGGTGGCCCTTTTCAGTTATTTGCTACATATCGGAACTTCCGATAGGTAGACAAATAACTGAAAGGGGCTACAACATAAAATTAATATGAATTCAAGCTAACATGATAAGGAACTACAATAAATAATTACAAATAATTATATAGTTACAAAATAATGGCGTTGACGTTACCTTGGATGGAGAAGAGAGTAATGAAGATACAAATTCCAATATGAAGGAGTCGCGGACACATGGTGAGTGATTCTCTGAAACTAGATGTAAGAAAATGATGACATCTTTTTAAAAAAGGAAGCGTTACTCCTATCAAAGCATCTTCACTGTACCAATGTAATATTATTACGGTGACTTTATATTCATATAACGTATGGCGTTCGCGAGACAAATATTTATTTCATTTCAAACATAGAGAAACTGACTCGAAATGAATAATGCGGATGAAAAATGAACACAAAAATTGGGTTTATATGGCTAAATTTCAATACAACATGTGTAAATACGTGTTTATTAATGGATTGTTAAAGGGTTAATGACATTAATCAAATAAAAGACACGCAAACAAAGGGCAAATAAATAAATACGTAAATGTAATTGAATTAATTGAACATGTTGAATGGTTTACAGATAACAGATACAAAAGAGAAATAGGAGCGTACTGTAAAATAAAATGAATTATATTGTTATTGTTGTCGTGGATTTAAATAAAAGAATTCATTCCATAACTGATGTATAATAATATCGATAGTGATTTGTGTCCTTTCTCTACAAAAAAACAACATTTTATTCTGTCACATATGCATATTTAACTTGGCCACCTGAATTTCTTTAAAGTGAAATGAAAGAAAATTAAATTACATCTCTCTAATATACTTTTCTTTCTATTATAATTATATGTCCATCTGTATGTACAATGTATCATTATGTCCATCTTGACCTCGAAGTGGAGCCCCCGGGCCACTCGAATCTCTCCCTAACCACCCTCTCCCCGATTAGACGAAGTCCCATACAAGTTACTCCCATGCACCTAACAGCTCCGATAGACGTAACCAAGCAACCCCGACATTCGACGCGCCCGTCGCTGGTTCTTCTATACAACATTCGTCCAGAGCGCGCGGAGATGCTACTATACGGCTGGACATGCAGGGATAGTCACGCACGCCGCTCGTTTGTATCATTCGTACAAAACGACCAAAAGGAACGACAAAGTAATTATCGATTGTTTGAGCCAGAAGGGGTATATGAGAACCATAACACTAATAAAGGGGCTATCGATGAAACAAGATCCTTGGACAGGGGGTCCTTTCGATGCTTTGTAAAGATCTCCTGTATCGATTATGATTCCCTTTTTCTGTTTACAGTGGTTTTAGTCTGTTTCAACGTGCGGGCCACTTTCACTAATATAATTGCGTGTATGTACACTGATGCCATCATCTAATTCTGCTCAAATTGGATTAAAACAATATCGAAGTGACTAACAATACAATTTTGTGTCGTACTCAATATTGCATAACGTTCAACATGGAAAGTGATTGTATGCTGTCACAAATTGGACATTATGGACCCAGTATCGTTTATCAAGATTATTTTGGATTTAACATTTCGTGACTCCATTTTGCAAGTATGACAAATTGACGGACCTAGCTTATGACCAGGTGAGTGTCACATGAAACACAATTATAAAACATACAGTTCTCAGTGATGTATTTATTGTAATAAAACATGATTACATATGTAAATTACTAGTTGTCGTTTACATTTCTAGGAAGCAGCATTTATATCGTAATATTCGTAAGCTGCAGGAATATTCTACCTGAAAAGGGTGTACAACTTGTGTACAATCGAATAAAAACAGAAGTTATATACGTTGCGATAAAATGTAATATAAAATCGTTACATGTTTAGTTCATAAAGATTTTAATTTATGTTCAATATACTCTAAATACGATATATGCTCATAAATTAAGTTTACGAATATATTAATGTTTATACAAATTATAATCTTATTATGATAATTTGTTTTCCACTCCAGATTCACCGGCTAACAAGAAAGATGGTGGTGCAGAACTACGGGTCAGTGGCGTCAGCCTACGGGCCACTGACCCGAATGATGCCCAAAGCCAAGAAGAGCATTTCACTGGGGCAGCAGGCCGAGGATACGAAACGACATCAGAAGCAGAAGGTTATCCAGAGGTCCTTGCTCGAGTACACCAAGCGTATGGACAAGATCAAGCAAGCTCGCCTGGCTATATCAAGAAGCAGGGATCAAGGACGATTGAGTGGTGCAGCGAAACAGATGAAAACCAGAGTTGTACTTCCGGGACTCAACGAATCGGACAACGGCGCGCTTGCCCTGTCCAACAAGTTCATCAGTCAGGCGCAGTGGCACTCCGCCAACTCGGTCGCGCAGGATGTCACGCAGAAGAACGCTGAAGCGCTTCCTTCGGACGGGGCCCTCAAGTCCAGCATCTTCAGCAGTGAGATGCAGAAGCTTTCCGAGAGCTCTCCGAACTCGTTCAACCGTTACTGGAGGGTTCTCAACGAGGGTGGCCATGTGAAGCATATTCCTATCCTGAAGACGCCGGACGGGATAATCTACTCGACCGTGTCGCGCCCGGCAACGATCAACAAGCCACCGGAGGTCGACAAAGCTGGGAAGCGGTATGGGGAGAGTGAGACGAAACTCGTGGAGGTCGACGAACAGGGGACAACAATTACGAAAGAGACCTTCAAGAGATATCATCCAGGTATCTTACCAAAGCCAGGGATGAAGGGCCCGTACAAGTCGAGGGTCACGTTGCACGTCTCACTTCCACAAGTCGAAAATGACCATCAGAACGAATACGACGATGATGATACGGATTCATGTTCGATCGATCTAACGAACGATTCTCGAGCATCAAGCCGGGTTGATACTCCGAATATCGAAAAGAGTGCGGAGAAATCGAGAGATTCGGATGAAACACAAACGAATAATAAAAACGTTAAAGAAGAACCACAAAGCGATAAGAATCGAGAAAAGAAGAAGAACAAAAACGTTGAGTCAGATGATGGCAAGGGTGCTGGTGAAAAAGTCAAGTCTTCTGAAATTCAGCATCATGGTAATTATGTTGACAATAAGAAAGATAACAAAGAACCCGACAGTGAAAGCACTACGCAAGACACAATGAAGGATAAAGATAAACATCTATCTGGACAAAAGACCAGTCCAAATAAGGAAAAGGTACTACAACCCATTCAAAATGGGGACAAGGCTTCCAAAACTGAACAAACTGATACGCATGAGAATCACTATCCTTGTGCTAACTGCCCTGTCTGCAAGCTAGAAGAAATTACCAGGATATCACACAAGCCGAAGAAGTCCATCCTCAAGAAGGAAGATATTAAACCCTTGCCTAACATACCGTCTTCCGAGCCAAAAGTCGAAGATGCTACGAAGAAGAACAAGAAGCGACGCGGGTCTCTAAAACAGGTTAGTCTGCCCGGTGGGATCGTCAAACTCGGGAAGATCAACTACCACAGATCATACAAGATCAACGTCCATCCGGTGCCACCTCACATCAAGGGTATGGTCAACGGCATGGATTCAGGAGTGACGCTGCATGACTCCTACGAGGACGCCGTGAACCGCACCGACGTCCTCAAGGAGGCCGAACGGACAATTCAGTTCGAAAAGCTACGCAAGGAGAACCAGGATCGCATGAAGAAACTTGGCAATGTTTACAACAAGAAGGACAAGATGTGGCAGTCGCTCTGCAGACACGGACGATTCGTCAACGAATGCTACACGTGTCGCGCCGTCGAGGAGATCAGACAGAGACTGAAGCAGACATACACCAAGGGGGAGCAGCAGTACCAGTGGAACCTCTTGAAGAAGCACGAAAGGCAGCTGACGCAAGGGATCGACCCCAATGCCAAACCTGCGAAACACACCAGCACTCGGGACAGCGCAACGCGTTTCAGACTCGGCTCCATAGCGAACGCAACGGACCTTGCGGATATCACCTCAGAGGACACTCACAAACCTGATGGCCGTCCTGGTGGTCGGGTCGTCACTGACAAGGAAGGTGGTAGAGCAAACCCTCAGGGTATGTTGCCATCTACTGGACCCATCGTGAGTAGCCTCGCGAACGGAAATGCAGTCGATGGGGAAGAATCGCAGGATGAGTTGTCGCTGAGCAAACGCCGCGTTCGGTTCTCGGAGGAGCGCATCTACGACCCGATGCGAGGCTCGTACAGAAAGAAGACAACACATACTGAGCAAGTGCTGTTACCGCCTATAGAAAACGGTTGATAAGAGGCGCGTATATCCGTTTTTATTCCCGTTCAGTCACTGAATCGGACAATCACTGACAATTATTCAGCAGTATATAGATTATGCGGGTGTTAAAAGGGATAACTGTATGTTATAACTTAAACTTGTACGCTATCATCAAGAATTAATGTTACAATTCAACCATGCTAGATTGGTAAAAAGACATATGAAGGGATAAGGAGAATGTCTGTTTTCATTTTGTTAAAGCAGCCGTTAACGCAAGAGGGTGCCTATAGACAGCTGAAAGTTTCAACTTATGTTTTTATAGAAAGCAAATATGATTGTGTTTAATCGAGATAATATTAAAAACAATTAAAAGCCCAAGGGGTGTTTTTTTCCTCCAAAAGTGTGTAGCATTAAAACAATCTTGAACTAATTAATAAGTATGGGGCCCACATTCGTTCCAATAATATATCTTTATGTATATTTCAGATGTTCCTGAATCGATTAGAATCAAAGAAAATCAATTTTGTCTTTGTAATCATGTGCATTTTTAATAATTACACACATTTTTTCGTTATCTAAAATATAAATTCTTCAAGTGCCCTCTCAACCAAAACTTTACAACCCTTATAATGGTGAATTAACTTACTAATCTTTTGATACGCATAATAATTCAAACCAGAAATGTGTTTAATACTCAATGTTCATGTGTTGGGATGATCATATAACGCACAAATACAAATCTCCCACGAACAACCTTATACATATGTGTATAACCATTTGAAATTGAAGATTTCCTTCCCTTCTGTGTACTTTTGTTTGTGCATTATACATTATATGTTATAATGGCAAAACGCCCCTGCTGTGATATTACGTACAACATACATAACGGCAATAATAACCGTTATAATAATCATTAAGATACTATTTAATTATATTGTCAATAATACACTTGTCCATTTATGGTGTAATTATTTAAAATGATTACATTTATAAACTATATTAAACCATTGAACTACTAAACCGCTACTTTTGATAGTGTAATTACTACTATAATAATATCTGACTATATAACCAACGCGTATACACAATTGTATTATACAATCATTACCTAAATACATTTAAAATTAAGTATTGGATATATGTGTATGTGTATATATATTTATAATAATTAAGTCTTTTAAGATAACCATGCAAAGCGTGTTATTTAAAATAACATTATTCCTTTATATGTTGTAACTTTCTTGCCCCTTTCGACATACCACGTGTCTATAAACATGATAAAGTAGAAGTGTGAATTGTATTATATAATAGTGACAATCTGTATAATCAGACACAATTGAACAGATTATTAAGATATATATATATGACGATAATCTAAAGAGCTATGTGGACGAATCCCCCATCCTTTACTAAATAGAGAATTTAACATTTTAATTGTTATTAAATGAGTACAGAATATTTACGCCCTGATGTTGGAAATATATGAGTAATGCAAATATAAATTTGCCGTCGAAAAAAGATACTTAGTTTATATTGTCTTTTGTTGTTTTCTGTCTTTCTTTATTTTTTCAGTAAAACCATTCAGTAAAGTTCCAATTTCACAAAATACAATATTATTCACCTAATTCATCAATCATGTAGTAATATATTGTCCGCAAGTTACTACTTTGTTTATCCACAGTAGCAACTATAAAGATATTTGCTGTGTTTGTTGGTTAAGAAATACAAAATTTCATGTAACAATAGACTTACTAAATGACAGACGGGCAATTTGAGATATTTAGCGAATGGGTTTGTGGTGGTGTTGATGTAATGAGATGTAATGAGAAGTATACGACGCACACATACACACGGAATAATAGATAGGCCTCGGTGAATAAATGAACCAATATTATGAACGAATTCACCGAACTCGAGAAACAATTAGTATAATACATAATTGTTACATTTATTTTAGTTCACTATTAAAAGAAAAGTGTTATTACGAATGATCTGTTATCTTACCTCTCCAACGAGCCCAATTAACTAAAATAAACTTCCTGAAGTTGTCAAAAATCACTTTCAGTTCGAAGATCACTTTCGTTTATCGCCAGGACTGGGTTACTTCTCCGCGGCTATCTAATAAATAGTGCAGTGTTCACCCGCTCGTCGGACTGGTACATTGGGTGTGTCGGTTTATGTCTAGTTGGATGACAGAACCATTATTCATTAGCGGGGTAGCCTATAGAATAGACCTACTAATTAACTAGTTTGTTAATGCATAGATCTAGGACCTACATATAACATGGTATAGAGGCAAATTAGCTTGGGAGTTTCTACTCGCCGGAGAGATAAATCGATGCCATTGATTGCCGAGCCATCTGCTAACATATTTTGGAAGTTTGAATGTATATCAATTCATGTATAAGTCTTTGATTATTTAAATCAGTCTCCAAAATGTGTTCACATTTTCATATCAAAAGATAACTTTTGTTTTGCAGGATCAAACTTTGAGTCACAGGTTATACGTTTCATTTTCAAAACAATTTTTACTAGACCTTTGTTTTTCCACGTCAGGCGTCACTCAGAACAGTATAGCCATTGTAACTGCCTATCCCTATATCAAGAACTATGGTTTAAAAAAGCTATATAGTTTAATATTATTATGAACAATGTTACAACATTCAGCATACAAAAAACCAACAACATATGTAAATTATTATTTATTTGCATATTCATCTCTTTTTAATCATTATAAAAGTATGCATATAAAAGGAGGCAATACATTAACGCCGATATTTTCAACAAGACCATTCTTTCCTTTATTTGGATTAAACGTGATGTTTTGAAATACATGTATAATCAAAAAAACATCCCGGGTACATAGCTGATAATTATTCCGAATGGAAGTAGTCGATTTCCATGGCTAACACCTGAAAAGCTTATATACAAACACCAAAAATGGTTATTATCTACATAATGTGTACCACTCACTGCATTCTGACTATAATCTGCAAAGTGCCAAGTGTAAGAAATCACGACGGTTATGTTTTCTATAATAAGAAACTTATGAATGAGGGAATGAATGAATGAATGAATGAATGAATGAATGAATGAATGAATGAATGAATGAATGAATGAATGAATGAATGAATGAATGAATGAATAAGTGAATGAATGAATGAGTGAATGAATGAATGAATGAATGAATGAATGAATGAATGAATGAATGAATGAATGAATGAATGAATGAATGAATGAAAATTGAATGAATAAATGAACATACAAATGAGTGAATGGATAACTGAATCATGTTGGTCATCATCGACCATGGTAATGAGAAACTGGTGCAATAATATGAACGAAGTGAAATCGTCTGTTCTTTGTTAAACTTAAAGGGATATTAGAGTTTTGGTCAAACTGAATTTAAGTAACCAAAACCTGCACCATAACATTACAAACTAATAGTTATAACTCACATGTACAAACGGTTAAGTTAAAAGTCTGTTATCATTAAAGAAAGAAGCCGTTTAAACAAAAGAGGGAGCTCCCTAAAACAAATATTGGTTTCAACCATTGTTTATATAAAAGTGTGCATGTAATGATCATTAAAATAATGATTAAATTGATAGAGAGATCATCAACAACTATTTAAAAACCTTTTGGGTAAATTCTTGTAAAAGTGTAAGCATTTTATATATTTGTTTTTGATCGGATATATTTATTGATATTTTTGCTGTTTCTCAATCGATTTTGATCAGATCAAGTTTGTTGTATCTCTAAAATCACGTTTTCTTCCAAGTAAAGCACATAATTTCCTCACAAATTAAGTATTTTCTGAAGCGCCCGCTAAACCAAAACTGTACTATCCCTTTAATCGTATCCTATATATCAACCACTGACAATTTCTAGGAAACACAATATTTATTCATTACAGCCTCTTTATATACGACGTTGTGCAAAAATAGTTACTGTATGCGTCACAACATTTCGAATGTTAAACCACTGCAAACTTGTGTCCTTGTTTATCACTGTTTTCCAATACACTAATGGTTATGTGGTAGGAAAATGTGACATCAAAACGCTACAATAATGTCACTTAAAACAATGATGAAAACTCGGAAATAATCCGTGTGTTCGAATAGGCAGCCATAACACCTGACATGGTGCACTCGGGCAAATATGCGTAGATTACAGAATGATATAATGTGATTGACCCCTGACCTACGACTGCAAGCCAAAAGTACTTGGGTCATCACAGGTCAGGTAACGTATAATGATATCCCAAATTTACCGGTCTCTCCGTTTGAGGACACTAGCCCAGTGTCCTGAAACGGAGAGACGAATTGCGATATGTATAGCATTATGTATACGCCAATTTTGGTGACGTTATGCGAGTAAATGTACATTTTAAAATAATACCAACTTGTTGATATGACCTAAAATAAGAGTACTTAGGTCCAATCAAATTACCTGGGACTAGTATCCTCAAACAAAATGACCAATCGCGGTGCGTGTAACATCTGTACTATGCAGTACGTAGGCGAAACCAGGAACACCCTCAAGAGACGCTTTTACGGACACAGATCCACCATCCACACCTCCAAACATGACGCCCCAGTCGGCAACCACTTCAACCTACCCAATCACTCCATTTCTGACATGATTCTACAGGGAATAGAATGTCTAGGTAACCGCCCGGACACACTCCGCTCCAGCAGAGAGAAGTATTGGATTAGACGTCTCTGCACCATTCATCCCCGTGGTCTCAACATCCAAGAAGGCAGTGATTAACCTTTGCATCTCTCCCCTTCATCGTCCCACGTCACCACTATTTGTTTGTTTTCACCCCCCATATCGATACTTTACTTTGTTCCACATACTATTCATATTCTTATTTCCCATTTTATTTTCCCCATATATTCATTTTATTTTCCTTTGAGATTACATTATATACACTGTCACCATTCATACACATAATCATGTTATACTTTTTGCATTTAATTTCTCTCTATAGGTACACCACTGTCCATAGACATGGGCTTATTCATATACATCCACATTCTCATCATGCATAGTTCCACCTCTATTTTGATCATATTGTTCCACCCTCATTTGTCTCTCCACCTTCCCTCTGATTACCTACCAATTTAGGCTTCCTTTTGTTCACTATCTCTTTTTTAGGAAACACATTCATTTGTCTATGTTGCTTCCCTACATATCATCACCTACTGGGTCCTCATTCTTTTCACTCTCTCCTTTGAACTCGCCTATCCTATTCATCCGATCCTGCAACACACTTCACTTCACTTTCTTTGTGCTAATCCTCTCGCTCCCATCCCGTACACTCATAATCCCCTCTATTGTTCCTCCCCTCTCAGTGCCCCAGTGCACTCCCACACCTCATCAACTGTCTTTTGTTCACATGTCTCTTTCCATTTCTTGATTTATTTCTTTGATCCTCCCTACCTCTGTTCTTCTCTAAGCCTTACACTCTCATCACATTTTCTTTGACTGCAGCCACTTAAGGACCCTCCCATGCCTGTTTGACCTGATTGGTCAAGCAGTCCTGACACTCACCCACTCACAGTTGCTTTCATTGTTTTGTGTCTCCGCCTCCTTTCCTCTTACCAGCCCCCCTTCCATACATGTGTTTATGTTGGTATATATTCTGTGTTTTTTTCTGTAGTAACTGTCATTTGTGCCCTGACGAAGATTCTGCTAGGATCGAAAGCTAGGCTGTATACGACTCTCATCTGTACTATGATGATGGTGACATCAGACGGTTAAGTGTAGATTGATAAATAACATCGAGTGTTTGACATCTGACCTATGACATCATGATATAATCACTAAGGTCAGATTGGTTTACCCAGAACTTCATAAGGTATAACTATCCCAAAACAGAGAGACATGGCGCAGTGTCTAGAGCACCTAAACACCGATTAGTGTGTCCTCAGGTGAGTTAGTGTATAGATTATATAATGGTTTTTAACTGTTTGACATCTGACCTATGACCGCGAGGTCAGGTCACCTGGAACATCCCAAAGTAGCTCGTGTCCTCAAACAGAGAAACTTGTCGCGGCGTGTAGAGCATCCTGACACCGACTTTTGTGCTCTCGTGCAGGTAAGCGAGCCCGCCGATGAAGCAGGTCTTGTACTTGTTGGTCTGGTGGCCAATCGGGGCGAGGCACGTGAAGACATCGACACCATCGATCGCGATGCTGTGGCCGATGTAGTCATGCCAGTCGTAGTACATCATCTGAAATTAGAGTAATCAATTGATTGATTGATTGATTTATTTGATTGATTGATTTGGTTGGTTGGTTTGTTAATTGGTTGATAAATTGATATATTTATTAATTGATTGATCGATTGAATAATCTTTTTTTTAAAGTATGGGATGATCGAAAATTTATTGAAATTCAATGATTGATGACATGATTGACTGATTGATCAGTATGTGAAAACAAACAAATAAAACAAAACAACAAACTCACCTGACTATAGATGTAGTACAAGCCCGCGTCCACCACCGTGACGTTCCCCCGTGCACTGAGTCTGAACTTGCGTTGCACGGCCGCCCTGACCCCCCGGTCAGCGAACAGCGACGTCGACAGGGCCCAGTGAGGCATCCAACCAGCTTTTTGTAACCATGGCGACGGGATGAGTAAAGATGGATGGATGGTATGGAATACGATGGCAGACGAGATTGAAGGAAATGAAGAACAAGTTATCAAAAAGCATGGCGTCGTCTTGTTTCTCAAAATAGAAAAATCTAGAAATTAAATTCAATCTTTTTTGTTAGAAGAAAAGAGTATTAGCAGTTTATAATTCTAGAGGACTTTCTAGTTTCTACCCGTGAATTGTATTTTGAATCGTCAGTAGGGCCGATCACAATAGTATCTGATGCAGTATGGATTCGATCTCTTTATTAATTTACTCATGCAATGTTTAATTACAATAACTATAAAAGCTAAATTCTCAGTTAGTATACACTTCTAGCTATCCAGTCGTAATAATGAAAGTGAAATAGTAAAAATATTAATTAATACATTCGACAACGTAACGTAACCGCCAATGTGGCGTCTGGTGCTACGTCAGATGTTTTTATCGAGTCCGTTTTTATTAAACCGGTTTTTATAAAGTCCACCCTTTTGCGCGGACAGTTAAAACAAATGATAGCCTCCCATGGGCATTGATGGGCAGGATATGTAGAGGATAGCGATCTAAAAACGTCGAGGAAATGAAATGATAAGGAGTCGCAGAATGTTTCTCTCCATGATTGCTAGTAAGCCCAAACACTAGCATTTAGCTTTCCTTTAAAGGGATCTAGTAACTGTGTTGACATGTGCAAACAGTGAGGAATGGTTGTTAAAATGAGTTTTGTTGTTATCTGATATTTCCATTGAGTAATGTGTGAACATTTCAAGTTAAATGGACAACATTATATGGCCGTGTAATGAGCCAAAATGCAAAGTGATATTCATCTCATTGTACTGACTCTGCACTAACTTTGTACACGATGACGACTATCCAGTGGATAGTTAAACATCTGAACACTTCAATCGTATATATATTTTTAAAGAAAGGGTCATTTGAAAAACCGAAACTTGTCCCATGCTTCTATTGTTAAACCGACTCCCGGGCCATTTCGCTGTTATGAGGGAACCGCTAGAATTCCAACTGGATTTTGAGGATTTGGACAATGTTACTAGATCTCTTTAAGCTTTCCTTTAATATATTACGCAATGATTCGTACCCTCACCTACGCCGATTGTGGCGGTCTTGTTGAGGTTTGCCTGGAAGTGAACACCTCGAATGACATGCCGTGTCTCGTCGTCCTCTTCGACAGGAGATGAAGAACTATTTCCTAAAGAAAGATAATTGAAAATCTTCTTGAACATGCAATCAATGTATGCGTCATAATATGTTTCAAATTTAGTGTTTTCACATAATATTTTATCGATTGTCTTGTACGTTTTACATTCACTATTTCCCTGTATGAAACTGATGTGACGCTCAATTTATACCTTTTTCTAGCTCAGTTGTCAGAACACCGATCTAGCAATTCGGAGGTATCGGGTTCAAATCTTGGCGAAACCCTATTTCCAATGTTCATTTTCATTTATATTATACAAAATTAAAAAATTCTGGTCAGTTTCCCTTTGTTTGAAATCAATCTAGAGTTTCAATCAGAGTTATCATCCCAACTCATAATAAATCGAACATTCCCGTCAAAAGCGTCCATTTTTATACATGTAAGAAGGAATTTTTTTTTTAGTGATTTGTTTATTCCAGATGAATCTGTCCAGATAATAGAACACGATATCTGTCAACTACTGCCAACCTGGAATAAAACAAATTGATCATAATTATATTTCAAATAAGTATTTCTCATTTGACATTAGCTCATGCTAATACCTCTGACATGCAATGAAATATGCTGCAATGGCAATTACTAATACTATAATCATGATAATTACATATTACGTCCAGACAGGGGTGTCGATCCGTTTTTGAGATTGGGGGGGGGGGGGGGGGGCGAAATTTGAACATTTTTCCAGAGTGACCACTGAGAGAGCTAAAAGCCCCACATTGGCATGCCCGGAAGTTTTATTATGCGCTCATTGAAAGTGTCTTGATGGCTCGAAGACCTGACTTTGGGGGGCACCCACATTTGGGGACAATAATGGGGGTCCAGGGGGCGGAGCCCCCGGAAGCTTTTAGATTTCAGACATTTGCTCCTAGCATGGGTGTTAATAATTGTATAAAATAGTGAACCTACTCATAACGTATTTTTAAAGGGCATAGCGAGGAAAAGACTGAGCCTTGCATGAGATGGATCCACGTGATCATGTATATTATAGAGCCATCCATTTTAGTCTAGGGCATTGGGCTCCCATGAAACTAAGCAAGGGCGTCAACAATTTCTCAAAAGTGTAGGGGAGACATTGCGAGGAGGCGAAGCGACCGAGCGGGGGAGGGTGTGGGAGGGGGTGTCCCCCTCCCACAGTAGGGAGCTTTTGTATTTTGGGGCGTGAAATTGTGCGATTTGGTGCACACCTGAGACAGAAATTTCACGTAATATGAAGTATATAGGTATGGAACCAAACATACATAATGACAAAGGGAGGGTGACAATCTCCTCCACTTTCAAATGTGGGGGGACATGATATTCCAATTTGATTTGCGTTCAGCGCATATGTACCGAGATTATTTTATTTTCTGTGACGGTGTGCTATCTATAGATGAGGGTTTAATAAACTTCGTTTGAGGTGTGCGTTTGAGAAATTACGCTGCCCAACACATTTCAAAAGGTGAGTTCCCGCAATCCAAATGAAACTTGCAATATGAGAAACTGTATGCGCGCGGAAAAAAAGAGATTTACAGTCCTTTTCAAACTAAAAAACGGCTATGTTTAAGATTAATTATTGATAAATGTGTCTTTCCCCTCTTTGGCATTATATCACTCATTTTCGGAATTATTGGGGGGGGGGGCGAAATGATATGTTCGCCCCCCCAATATTTTCATTGGGGGGGGGGGGGGGGCGACCGCCCCCCTGCCCCCCAGGATCGACACCCCTGCGTCTGGTTACTATAATTGTGATTTTCTCAGGTAAAAGTTAATTGGTAACCGAGATTGTTAGTGTCCTAGAGTAACCCGTACAACCCTGTCACCACGAGAACTTACTGTCCGTTGGTAGTAATGACGTGCGGGCCCTGGGTCCATGTCTCCGAGTCTGACTAGATTGTCCCTCTTCGTCCACGTCATCTCCCGCTCTCTGTCTCTGTACCCCTCGCGGTCTGTTCCCCTTTCTCCCCGTTACCCTCCTCCTCTCTCGCTCCTCAATCAGATCCCTTAACACTCTGTGTACCATAGGGTTCATATTCTGTTCAGTATCATTGCCATTCGAAGGGTTTGGTGCCGAGGGGAGTAAGGTAGATGGGTCTTTGACCTCCACATGTTGTCTCCATCCTCCAAGCTGTTTGTTCCCATCTTGCGTCGAGTCTGTTTTGGACAGCATCGTCATCACAGAATCCTGCTCCATGCCTGCTCTTTTTGTCGGATGGGTCTACATAATGGGAAACAAGTGCGACATGATTCCACATTAAGTGCTAAGTGATCGTTATGTATTAAAAGATATTGGAATTTATATCCGAGCGTTCAATACAGTGACCAAATAATAATCATGGTAGGAAACCGTGTTTGTGACTCTATACAAGCAGAGGTTCTTACAGGCTTTATGTGAATTATCACAAACCATCCTATCACTCGAATCGAAGGTGGGAAGAAACTGCCTTGCAGCCTTCACCCCTGTATACTCCATCGATTATCCCTTGTTCAAAGGCCCTCTAACTAACATTTGTCGCAATCACAATCAACCCCTAGGCTTAGTTCTCCGACCCCTCCCCGTCACTCTTACTATCTTTGTTTGCAACAACTTGGACTTTCAGTGTCCCCTTTCCTCCTTCCCTTCTTTGAAAACATATTTTCATATTTGCGTTGAATTCTTTCATACTTACTCGTGATGATATTTCATCCGCAACTAAGTCACCAGTCCCCTCTATCTGGCTTCCAGCATGTCCAAGATCAGTGTCTAATAACCCAGGTAAAGTATTATGCGTCATTAGGAAGGCGAACTTGTTACTTCTCCTTTCGCCACGCGCAATCCCGTCTTGACCTTGTGTCCTTTCGGGTCCGCAATGAAGGTTGCAAGACGCGCTTAGTTCAGACAGCGCATTCTCGAGTGAAGACACCCGATCGAGCAGGTGCGCATGGCTGTTGCTAAGAGTCACTACAGCCACCGCGACGAACATCGAGACGACTACTACGACGAGTATCAGTATCCACATCGCCACGGTCGTCATTGCGGATGTCGGCGTCGTCGTCATCGTGTCCTGGCATTGCGTTCCACGATGTCCACAAGAAGTGCAACCATCATGCAGTTTCGTCTCGCAATGATTCGGGACGTTCATTTCAGTGTCCAAAGCTAATTTCACGGTAGAGTCGGGGCCTATTTTATTTAAAACAGACGTCCAACCTTTCGGATCTACATGCTTTCCATAGTGATTGGTTCCTGTTACATCTGTGAAGGGCCTATTTTTCTGATCGCATGTTTTCTTGGGAAATAGAAGTCCTTCTCGATCGTAGGATCCTTCTTTTTCAGGCAACCCTCCACGTTGACGACGATGATGATTGTTGGTGTGATCGGTAGGGCACTCAATCGGGTCCTCGACCACGAGATCGAGTTCTGGCTCCCACCGTGATTGTCCACAAGCGCAATTCATGTTGTTTTTCTACTCGCTGAAAAACTAAGACTGTGTTGGAATCTTCTCTAAGAAAGTTACTCCAGACTGTCTGGCGGTGTGGATTCTGGCCGTCTTATCTATGTCACCTATCGATATAGGACAATTCCTGTGGAGAATGCACGTTACACCACGATGATATCAATATCGCCTCCATTAGGATTAAAATACTATCTTAAAACTAATGTAGACACCGTGTCCATCGTAATACTCACACAGAACACTCAATCATTTAAACATTCCTAAAAATCCAGCCAATAAAACCTAAATAGTCAACATCCACTGTTCAGTCGGTAGCAAACTGTAATTTTGATACCGCATGTTCTGCACATCACGTATATATAATGTTGTTCATTCCCTTTGTGTTTTAATCTCGGTCACGATAGGGTATTATGCCAATGGTAATCGATAATTTCCGGATGAAATACCCTATAAACTATATGCAGAGATGACAAAATACACTTTCCATTCCAGTTTATAGTGTTATAATTATATCCTTCTTCTTTGTGCACGTTGAATCACCCCAACAAGTCAGAATCGAAATCATAGTCGATATACTTCTGGTGAAAAAATTATGTCAACATGAATCACACAATAGGTTAACACGCTCTACCGGACATCAATTTAGCATGTTTGGTACAGACCCAGCACTACTTTATATCCAGGTACACCATTACATTGTGAAGTGAACTGATTACATACTGTGAGCTTCAGGGGACAAAGTCCTTTTTTTATATATTTTTTATTAGCGTTGGCGTTTAATTATTTGTTTGAGTTATTTCTTAATTCGTACGAATTGTATATTACCACTCATTTACAAAAGCTCATTTTAGGAATCATGCTTGATAGAATATTATTCACAAACAGAGCGAGCATATAGCAGAGCTGCCAGTACACCCCCCCCCCCCTAATTTTGAGACCAAAACAGACCAAAACGGAAATTTCGGGCGAGACAAATTCGGGCATGTCATATGTGTTCAACTCGCATAATGTTAGGGCGGCTAGGAAAATCCTTTTCGCGGCTGTCATTGTTTTTGTTGTTTTGTGTTTGTTCGTTCTTGTCAGGTAAAAGGGGGAATGATCCCCCACCCCATCCCCCTTCCCGCAAAAGAAAAATGTGCCCGTAATATACACCATATACACCGATGCATGCTAGTACCATTTCTCATCTTCCTACACCCCTGTCATGCCTGTGTGGGTGTTTTGTTTGGCTTCGCAGCTAACTTATTCTATAGATTCTATAGCTTCGGCCCGCAGAACATGGCAGACAAAGGAAGGGACCGTCCCGTTTGCGTTTTTTTTCCCGTAACCCTAACGCGTCGGAATTCGTGAAAGCGCGCTGGAAAGCCAAGACTAGCTCGCGGTGTTGATTTACACGCAAGCCTAGCTATTTTCTCAATAAAATCGTGGCTTCACACACCATGATGACTGTGAGTGTGATAGTTATACGCCTAGATGAATCATAATGTTCCTAGTCTCAATGTCGTGGTCGTAGTCCGCATCGAGATCGGACACTAATTAAATAATGGTCACCCTTGCCCTTGGACTTGTCTTACTCTAGTTCGATGTCGCAGAGCCGCAGGATTTTGATGCATAATATAGCAGCGGGGGCTAGTGAATAGTCTTGGCTTACCAGCGCGCTTTTACGAGTTTTTTGAGGAAAAGCGACGCGTTAGGGTTACGGAAAAAATAAACGCGTCCGCGTTATGGCGATGTTCGCGGTTTTTCGACAACTTACTTCAGTAGTTCTGCTCTTATTATATCACCATTTGAAAGGAAATTATTAACGGACTCGATTATTTGTTATCAAGTGGAGCAGACACGAATGATTGTATTCAAATTATGCTCGATGCGATGTAATAACGGAATAGCATGAATAGTATACAATTTTGCAAAAAGGGATAAAATCGACGAATCCAGAAAGATGACTTGTAGTAAATTGTGCACGCACATTGCTTGTAAATAATGTTAACCATCGATGTCCGCAAGATGGCGCCACACTAACATTTATTTCTGAGATGTTGATTTTGTTCAACTTATTATAGGACCAGGGCCCCGTTGCAAAAAAAAGAGATGCAATTGACTGTAAAGTTTGCCATTAATCATGTGACTAATGCGAAAATCTGATTGGTTGAAGTGCGCAAATTTTCTGACTTACAATCAATTGTAACTTACAATCGATTGTTTCTCTTTCTGCCCACAATTTTAAAACCAAAACAATGTTTTTCCCCAGCCATATCTAAAATAAATATAGTTGACCATCCAAACACATTAGGGGATTACTTCTGATTATCTATAATCAATATTGCTTTTGTCATTTCAACTGCATTTCAGGCTTGCACATAATGTATTTTTTGTTTTTATAATAATGAATATTACTGTGTTAGTTGTGGTATGACACATTTTATTCAATTTTACAAAGATATTTTGTATACATAAAACGTAGATGGCGCTCTACAAAAAGCTGCGACACGTAATCTGTAAACAAGGGAGTGGGCGTGGTGTGCAAATTTACACGTTGCACAATTAGCCGTGCATATTACATGATCCAATACCTACCCAAGCCCCAAGTGCATTGTATTTAACCATCTGCTAGCAGTTCTAATGAAAAATAATTGTGAATCTACTCTTTACTGATCGCCAGGGAAGTGACGGAGGGGGTATAGCTCAGTGGTAGAGCATTCGACTGCAGATCGAGAGGGTCCCCGGTTCAAATCCGGGTGCCCCCTGGCAATAATATTTTTGATTCAATCGAAGTTTGCTGGGGACCTTCGAAATATCATCATAATAATTGCCACGTTGTACTACCATAACATAAATACCACCGTCGTAATTATGTCATAAATTCAGGAGGGTCGTGAGTGAAGGGGCACATTTTGTGCCGAGGGAGGGGTGCTTAGCCCAAATATTATTCTTCCATTTTGTTGTCAACTAGCGAGCAAACGTGAAAAGGTACTCACTTTAGCTGTCATATTTTTGCTCGAATTAGAGAAGATTGGGAACATTCTGTGGCTTTATACCCCAGCCGCCTTGTACGCTTCTGGGGGAGTCGTATACAATATTCCAAGTGTTTCGGGTAGTACAGCTTATATTTTTAATGAAAATATGTTCGTTTATTGTTTACATAATACCAACATTAATATAATAATAATTGTCAGGATTAGGTATCCTAAGACGCCATATGACATCTTCGGACTTGTTGATAGAATGGAAAGATGTTTCCTTTCATTTATAAGAATATTATTTTGGGGTGGTGGTACCCTTTAAACTAATGCTGGGGAATGAACACATGTTGACATCGTTGATGGAGATATAATTGTTGATATTAACACGATTGAACCCTTATGTGAAATAGGTAAGGGGGTATAGCTCAGTGGTAGAGCATTCGACTGCAGATCGAGAGGTCCCCGGTTCAAATCCGGGTGCCCCCTGTACTAACCCAACATTTTGATGCGATATTTTGACAGCCCCTGTAAATTGTGTATGAATAAGGCTGATTATAAATATAAATGATCTCAATTAAATAAAAATTATGAATAATCGTGTTAGTATCCAAACAATATATATCTTGTATATTGAAAAAAGCGAATACAGAAAAAAAAAAAGTAAAATTAATTTTAATTTTCTTTATTTTATAGACATGCAGTTTACAAACAAACAAGTAGTGTTGGCGAAACGCACGACGTTGAAAAAAGGAACGTTTTTGTTTGTATCAGTAAAATATATTATTTTCTTTGTTACTTTTTCACTTATAAATATACTAGTAATATTTAAAGAGATAGTTTAGTTTTGGTATAGAGGGTGCTAAACAAAATGTTTTTTAAAATGAGATAATGAAAAACTGAGTGTCAAATTCGAAAGAGCATACAATTTTAATGACATAATAAACTTTTTTTTTGGATCAAAATCGGTTCAGAAATGGCTGATATATCCAAAAACATTACCATTTGTAATATTTGTGGGCCCCTACATTTATTCGATAATTTTGAATCAGCCGTTAAATTTTTTTTTTAAATGCTTCCTCTTTTCAAAAATTTACAAAAGAGGTTTTTATATAGTAATGTTGTTGATTATCTCTCTATCCAATCACTATTTCAACAAAACACCACATGCACAATGTTTTTTTAATTTAAAATGGTTGAAACCGATGAGTGTTTAGAGAGCGCCCTCTTGAGTTTTAACGGCTCTTTTTGAATGATAACAGGCTTTTTACTTAGTCATTTGTAATTTTTGTATTCCTTTCGAGCATGGTGAAGTTATAACTATTAGTTTTTAATGTAATGGTGCAGGTTTTAGTTACTAAAATTCAGTTTGACCAAAACTGTACTCGCTTTACCAGAACTCAACTATCCCTTTTAATGGGTATATTGTTTTCGGCATTATAACTCAAATCTGCGTTTTATAGGCATGCCAATTATTCGCATACCCTTTTTATCTTAGTTATCGATGTCACAACACGCCACGAAGTGCATAACATGTGCATGTAGTAAAGCTAAACAGTTTGACTACTAGAACATAACTCATGTTGCCCAAATGATGGCGCTATATAACACTGTAAGAAGAAAATTACCAAATGCTGTGTAATAGGATGAAATTTGTTTCCTTTTTATAATTAACATATTTAAAAGAAAGAATGATTGTAATCAGCATGTCTGGGGGTATAGCTCAGTGGTATAGCATTCGACTGCAGATCGAGAGGTCCCCGGTTCAAATCCGGGTGCCCCCTGCACATCAGTATTTTTTGTATTTAGTTATACGCTGTACAAATGCTTTACGACTGAGCGAAGTATGTCCAAATAATGTGTATGCGGCTGAAAATGACTAATTAAATTTTTTTTTTCTATCACGAAATAGCAATTAACTTTATACAATACCAATTGAATTATTGCATTTTAACCCCCCCCCCCCCCCCCCCCCCTAGATAATTTAATTTTGCCAATTTGTGGGTACATTCGTATCTCTGCTTACACTTGTTTCATTAACATGTTTATATCTAAGTCTATACTTTTATAGGTTTAGCATTTAACATGTTTCAGGGTACTCTGTATCAAATGAAGAGATAAGGTCGAAACACATGTCAAAAACGCACATTACATGTGAGCTAGAACAAAGACAAAATGCACCATTATAGGTAGGTTTATATAATTATTAGGTGTACAATTAATATAGTTGTTACCAGGATTACGTCACAACGGGGGTATAGCTCAGTGGTAGAGCATTCGACTGCAGATCGAGAGGTCCCCGGTTCAAATCCGGGTGCCCCCTAATATATTTTGTTTCGATGACTTTCTGTTTTTTTCTTTTTGTACGTTACACGAGTGTTTTAGAAGGATAATAACTTGTCCTCAATTAGCCAGATACATTTGAAACCAGCACGAGAACATGACAGACACTCTCGATTCAAATTTGTGTGGAACCCAAACGTAATTAATTTTTTATGAAAATTCATTTCAGAATTTGACATGAATCTTTAACAATAATGATAATTTGCAAGCGGCGGGTTATACAAAATTAAATTGAGTAGGCAAGTATATACATAGCGTTTATCAAAAATGTCGCAAGAAAAACGGGGGTATAGCTCAGTGGTAGAGCATTCGACTGCAGATCGAGAGGTCCCCGGTTCAAATCCGGGTGCCCCCTAATACATGTTTTAATTTTTTTTTTAATCTATGACTTCTTTTTTGTTTACGTTATACAATATTTTTTCAGATGAATCATGGTGATAATAACTTTTCATAAATTAGTCAGATACATATGAAACCAGCACAATAACATGACAGATACTCTAGAATCAAATTTGTGTGGAACCCGCACGTAATTAATTTTATGAAAATTCATTTCAGAATGTTACATTTTAAAATGTACTAGGTTAGACTATGAATCTTTAAGAATAATTAATTTGCAAGCGGGGGGTAATACAAAATCAAACTGAGTAGGCAAATTATACAAAGCGTTTATCAAAAATGTCCCAAGAACAAGGGGGGAGTATTATATAGCTCAGTGGTAAGAGCATTCGACTGAAGATCGAGAGGTCCCCGGTTCAAATCCGGGTGCCCCCTTTATATGACATATTTTGATATAAATTCACGACTTGTCAATGCGAAAAAAAATGAATTGATATTTTTTGTTTGTTTTATTATTACAAACTGGAGACGCATACAAATTTCCTTCTATTCACAAAATGGAATAATTGTAAGTAAAAAATGCGAAAGCTCCCATCAATTCACCCCAATACACCCCCTCTCGGTTGCTTCACTCCCTCGGGAATCGGTCTTGTCTAATCTCTGGAATACCTTGTTAATGTTGTTGTATCGTACATAATGTTGCACAAAGTGTGCAACGTTTGAACTGTGTATGTCACTGCGAACATTATTTTGGGGTGCATGTTTTATAATTACGTTTTCTTAATGAAAATAATTTAACCTTTTCCCAGTCGGTATAGAAACATGACACATTTACCTACATTATAGTACACGGCGTCAAGTCCGAATTTCCATCCTAGGTATGCACCAAATTGCACAATTCAAGTAAAAAATAAATAAAAAGCTCCCTACTGTACCGTGGGAGCGGGGACATCCCACTCCCACACACTCCCTCTGATCAGCCATGCACACGGGCGTAGCGACTTACGTAATACCCATTCAACTGGGGGGGGGGGGGGGGGGGGGGGGGGGTGACTGAATAGATCACCCCCCAGTTGAATGGGTATCAATGACATGTCTACGCCCTTGGCCATGCACCTATACTTCCCTCTGGCCTGATCGCTTCGCTCCCTCGCAAAGTCTCACTCACACTGCTTGCTCAAAGTTGGCAAACCTGCCATTATGCTATACCTGGTGGTGATGGGGATCTTTCTACCCCCCCCCCCCCCCCCCAAGAAAACAAAAGTTTGGGCTCACTACGCCATATGTTGTCAAGTCCAAATTTCCTTCTTAGGTATGCCCCAGATTGCACATTTCCAAGTCGAAAAAAACAAAAGCTCCCTACCGTGGAGGGGGGGGGGGGGGGACACCCCCCCCCCCCCCGTTCGGTCGCTACGCTCCCTCTCAAAGATTGTGCCCCCCCCCCCCCAAGTTTTGGCTCAGTACGCCACTGGCTGTAATGCGAGTATCATTACGGTAACCGAGTTTTCTACACGAATTGAAAGTATATATTAGTGATCAATTTAGACCTTTTTTTCTCCAAAAGTTTTACTAGACTTCAATCTACTGTATTATCGTTAGATTCTTCTAGATACGTGCTAGTTTTATAGAAAATGAACGCTGTTTATCTAGTTATCTTGTTGAAATAACAACAGTACTAATTTACTAGTATATCGATCACTTTTAGATCCCACCAATCTGCCAGAGTTCAGAGTACCTACATAAATCTTTATGTAGGTACTCTGCCAGAGTTTTGTTAATTGCGCCCTCTGCGGCAATCAATTGTGTAACTGGTCTGTGTGAGGGATTGGATGATACAGAATATTACAAATTGTATGTATATAATTTAGTTATAATGTATTCATTCTTCACTCATATTGAGAAGGAACCCAAGTTTAGATTACGATTATAGACCTCCATCAATGCCTATGATATAGATACACATCGCGGAAGAACCCTTTTGTAATTTATACCACCAATAATTATAGTCGTTAATTTGTTTATTTGCAAACTTCCTTTAATTATTTTGAGAATGAAATGGTGATGAAATATGATGTATAGTATTAAGATTCCCTGTCATTCCATTTTAAAGATTTATTTTCCTTATGAGTTTAAAGGGAAAGTTGAGTTTTGGTAGAGAGGGCGCTAGACTACTTAATTGGTTTGTGAGGTAATGAAAAACTGAGTGTAAAATTTGAAAGAGCATACTATTTAAACAATAAAATCATCTTTGTTTGATCAAAATCGGTTCAGAAACGGCTGAAATATCCATAAATATAACAATTTGTAATAAACCCGGGGCCCCGGGTTTATTAGAGAATTTTGAACCAGCCGTTAAAAATTCAAAAAAATGCTTCCTCTTTTCAAAAAGTTACAAAATAGGTATTTAAATAGTTGGTTATTTCTCTATCTAATCACTATTTCAACAAAGCATCACATGCACAATATTTTATTCAAAATGGTTAAAACCGATGAGTGTTTAGAGAGCGCCCTCTTACGTTTTAACGGCTCTTTTTTAATGATAACATGATCTTTACTACGTCATTTGTAATTTTGTGTTCCTTTCTAGTTATAACTATTAGTTTGTAATGTGTTTGTAATTTGTAAAACTGTACTCTCCTTACCAGAACTCAACTATCCCTTTAATGTTTATATAAAGTTGCATGTATAGACACCGTATCTAATAGACTCTGGATGTAAAGGTCTTTATCATAGGGCGTTGGTTTGAGAAGAAAGGCACCAAGTCACTCTTCGTACTTCGAAGATAACCAGGTTCAAAATTTGGGAGCCAAGTAGAAACCAAATCAATTAAATTAAATTTATTTATTGAATGTACATCTCTTCTTTAATAAATATTTCAAAAATAGTAAAACTCATTCACTTTATAATTTTGCATCACATAAAGAAAATTGTGATGATTTGCGAACAAAAATTGACTTGATGCCCTTCTCACTCATTCCTGCACAAACACACGCACGCACACACGCATAACATACCCTCTATTATACATGTACAGTACAAACAAACCTATACATACACAGAACACACACACATTTACACAAACACGCCCAGACACACACATGAACACGTACACACATGTACGCACACACTCATACACACATGTGCGCACACATACACACACATACATTGTACACACCCACATACACTCACGCAAACACACAAACTCACATGAATACACACATGCATACGCACATACACAACATCAAACCATCAGACATGATACCAAACTTGTTCTACTCATTTCTTGTGAATATTCGTAAACAACTATAAATGGATTTTTGCTCACAATATTGTGTTTGTTTCAGATAAAAACTGATAGTGGAATGATAACAGTATCACTCTGTAGAGAAAAAATACAATGTTTTATCATCCCCATCCTCATACTGTCAAACCTGTGTAAAATGGCCACCCACTATTGACAGGTTGGCTGCTGAAGACAGGAGGTCGTTAAGACAGGTTTGACTCTTATTTGTCTTTGGGAGGATAGGGCTCTGGGGGTTGGGTAAGTTTTGGGGTTGGGGGTGGGGAGCCCTGGGGGTGGGGGCATATCCAGGGAGTAATTATTCCTACATTCTCTAGAAATCTTCAAACACCATAACTATAGCACAATATATATCTCTTGGAGAACCACGTTATCACATGAAGCCTGTGACTATGGAAATTACATTATCAAAACATAAACTGTTGTTTTATGAAGGTAAAAATCAAAAGAATATTAAGAGCTCTTAACAGCAAATATACCTTACTAGTACTAATATAAGATGGTTATAACAATGATCTACTGTACATCCACCTGAAAGGTTACTGTAAACCAGGATGAATCTGGACGGACAGGTTTGGAAAAAAATTTGTTTCATATTCACTAACGAAAGCAAAACTAATAATTGGTATGGTCTTGTGGGGCAGTCAACCCCAACATACTTTGATCAACAATAAGAGATGCAAAATATGTGAAATTGGCATCCAAGCTCCTAAGCCACCCAACTGTACGTTGGTGTAGCGTGACTATGCTGAATGGAGCACACTATTTTAATTTCTTGGTTTAAATTTGTATTTTCATCCTAATGTTGATTGTTTTTGTGCAACAATTAAGACACCGTCGTTGTCCAATGTCACCCAGTTTTCAGTATATAAATACAATTAAGAATCTGAAGCTGATCCAGAGGAGGCAGTGAAGTTCAGAAGAACCAGATGATGAAAACCTTTGTCGGAATCAGTGACCCTGGTCGTCGTCCGCAGCAGCTAAGTTGTCATGGTTACGATGCAAAACTTCCTGTGGTTGTGTGTGAAGTGTCTGGAATTGACTCACACTTAACACAACAGCCACAGAAAGTGTCGCAGGTAACACCTCTCACAAGCTCCAGTCCGTCATGCTTGGTGTTCAGCTCAGATCTCTGGTGCTTGGTTCAGCTAGCAGTCTTCAGGCTTGTATTCCATAATGGTGGGGGAACATGGCCACCCGGGTGAACTCGACCAACTACATTCAATGCACCACTAGCACACACCGTAATCGCTTACGCATTGACTTTGCATCACAAGAACCATCAGGCGGAAAAATAAAATAATAAGCCTGTTCGCTTCAAATGTTTGTATGTAGGTGGTCGAGTACTCCCTCCTGGCCGAGTTCCCCGACCAATCTGGTTATAATGGCAATACTTGTTCCTTAGCTAAGGTCTACAGTTGGTACATCCTTACAACAGCGACGACAATTGTTGAAGGGGACACCTTTTATCATCTCCAATCCATCACAATGGTGTTTGAAATTAATACAAACAAACTACGTTGATGTACTCCTGAAATTTATGAGATTGACTGCCTAACTAATTCAAAATCATATCCATACTGCAGAATCAACAATGTTTGGCTAAAATAAATGAACTGTCTCAACTGTATAATAAGAATCATGCTAGGGATTTGCATAATCATGGATAACCGAGCTATTTCTGTTTCAAATAACATTAATTCTAATTTACTTGTCTCCCATTTGATTGAATTTACATTTTAATCAGCTGAAATGATTTGCACCGTTGATGAATTGTGCAATGCATTTGCTAAAAATAAATAAATAAATTATACATTCTTAAAATATAAAAGTTTTCAATTATGCATTGGCCGATGCCCCCCCTAAAAAGAAATGGGAAAAACGGGATGTCTTTATTTGTTTAATTAGAAAAGCTTTCAATTATGCATTGCCTCTGAGAAAATAAAAACAAAGAAACAACACAGAGAAGAAATCAAAAGTATTAATTCTCAAATTAGAAAAGTCTGGCGCAAGAGGACTTTTTTGTTGTGTAAAAATTGCATTTTGTCAGACAACGATGGGAAGGGAACATCCCAAGAGTATAATTCCGTTCTATTCATCAAATGTCACATGAATTTTCTTGGCTTCAAATTCCACCCCCATTTTTACCTCAATTAAATTGCTGTAATTTTCCATTCCCCTACCCAGCTTTTCTTAACTTGGGTCTAAAATTGTGCATTATCTATGTTGTAAGAAGAGGTGTCAATGCCCACTTTTAGGCAATTATTAACACATCTCTTCTATGATTAGAATTTGCTATAAAACAATTCAAATTTGCATAAATAAATTGCAATGCATATGTTATTCCATTGGATGTGTTCTCAGGAAGGTGAAACAAGAAAGCAGCTTGATTTATAATCAAGAGTAACAATGATTAAATCTTCAATCACTTACTTAGCACCATTATTCTAAGCATATAATGAAATAGTTGAAAAACAAAAAGATATGCTTCAAATGTAAATCTAAATGGGAAGCTTCAAATATGATACAAATAGCACAAAACAATACTTGCCTATACAAAGAAAGAATGTGTGATGCAATGGTGGCAACTTAATGTTAATTTCATACTAATTGAAATTAATACTTCAGCCCTAAATACTCCAGTACAATACTAAGTATGTTACGTCTGAATAAAAGCTTAATTGGGTACAATTCTTTGTATTTATGAAACCATTTGGTTAGAAAAACAAATGAAATATCATAAATAAACTGTCCCCTACTTTCAATTGTAAAACAAGAGTATATTCAACAGATTTTCCCCTGTATTCATTAATCAAACTTAAATGTTTAAATATAGCTTTCTTCACTTGTGGCTTCATAAAAAAAAACACCTTTGCACAATGTGAAGATCTAGCATTCAATCTCATGTATATACAGAGTACAGCAGTAGTTTGCATTTATAATTCTCATGTTTTCATCGTGCACTGCAGCTCTGCGTGCACAGAGCTCCGCAATTCCATTACTCCCTCCGCAATTACAATTCACCGCAATTTGCATCCAATTATTCTTCAAATCTCTGAATTAATTGGACAGACAAACAAACACAGTAGAATTTACAAATAGAATCAATCCCAAACTAACTAACTAGGGTTGAACAGACAATGCTCATCCCTGCCCTTTCTTCTTGTTCCAAGTCTATACTTGAACCCAACTTTAATTCATTATTAACCTGTAAGATTAGTTCATCTTGTAAAAACAACATTACAGTACCTTCTTCATTTCCTGGTGATTCTGCTCAAGAGCAGGTCCTTATATTTTACAATAAAT
>JBAMJV010013331.1:0-16927 GCA_037951105.1 Echinarachnius parma
ACTCACAAACTTGCTGTATTGAAAATGCATCAAATTTCTTTAAACCTACGCAAACTGGAAGAACTGGCATATTAGCGCCCTCTTTGACCGTGTAGGTATGCCCTTATCAAACGGTAGAACGTCGACCTTGCAACGTGTCATTTTGTCAGTATGAATGGAGTATTATTTTATTGACAAATAAACACCTTTCAACATGATGTTGAATTTCATAACGATTGAGTAAAGTAAAGACATATCCCCACAAAAGTCGTTTTGGATGCAACGCCTTCAATTTCACACAATCAAATGCATTTTATTTACATTCTGCTGTCGATCCTCACCAATATTCACCTTAATCGTATCTACCCGGTTTTTATAATCATTCCAAGTGAGGTGTCATTGGAAAGATAATTAAACAGGCTTTAGTCTGACACCATATTCAATAGTATCTCTTCATTGTCAAGATATTCATCGTCGAAATAATTGTAACTTGAGAAAGACCGTGCCTGGGTGTCAGACCTTCCAACTGAAGTTTGTTGGCGCATTTTGTGACATTTCACTTCTAACATTCCCCCATTCTCAAATATACTACGCATACCTCGTGCTCATGATGCTTACGAATTTGGTATAATTTTAAAGAGGTATACACACTCTATCAAGTGATACCAAATATAACCATTATGATTTCATAAGAAAATAGATATAATCGATCAAACGTGAGTTTCCGAACTTTTTTTGAGGGGTTTAGAAATTAATACCACAACATAAATCAAATTTGTACATGTTCATATCATTTATTTTATCTAATTTCATTTCATTTTGTATATTTCCAGTGTGGAATTATTGTCTTGGATTGTATTTGGCTATTACTTCGTAGACGTATAGGCCTAGATAATGTTTTAATTATACTCACATGCAGTGGGCAGCGGTAATAACCCAGTTGGGATCGATGATCGATGCTCCACACACATCTTCACCATCTTCAATGAGGCTGACCATCCACGGCCAGGCATAATTCTTCGCATTCTTGCCTCTTGCGATTTGCACGGACACTCCTTCATCAATTATAGGCCCTGGATATCCACAAGTATACGGATCGCCTGCATGGAAATGCATTATGCAAGTGTAAAGCTAAACGCAACTTTTTATTTAAAAAAACACAGACAATTAACGACATCATGTGCTCAGAAGTTTCAAACAAAACAACTTTGATATTATTTTAAAGTTGTGGTGATAACAAATTTTAGAATGGTAGAAACGATGGTACTGTTTATAATTATTATGACAACATTCCAATATACAGCCTCGGAAAAATTTATTAGACCAAGCATTTTTTGCTCAATTATTGAGATTGTTTACACTATTTTTATATTCTTTAATACAATTTTTTAAAACAAAAGTTCATAGAATATCAATTTAAAGGGGTTATATTAAATGGGATGAGGAATACCTCCCATGCCTACAACATATGGTACGTCTTGAATTTGAAGAAAACATTTCCGTGGAGTTTTATTATAAAAACGTATGTGTTTTATACACACGTTTTCAATGCATAGTGAAACATTTTAATACAAAATGTTTCTGTCGGTAGGGTTAGTATAATAGTGCTCTATCACAGAAATGTCTTACCAATCTGTGTGAGGCTTGTTTATGAGTGATTACAGTTCACAAGGGAGAGTCAATTGTTCTTATCAAAGAAGTAAAGCCAGGTGAAGATTACCTCTATCCAGGTATATATACAATGTGAGTCAAAATAAACGAAACCGAATTTTAAAGGGATCTAATAACTTTGTTGACATGTGCAAAAAGTGATGAGTGGTTGATACAATGTATATAATTGTTGTTATATGATATGCCCACTGGGTGTTGTGTGAAAATTTCAAGTTAAACGGACGTTATATGGCCGAGTAATGAGCAAAAATGCAAAGTGATATTCTCTAGCTCATTGCACTCCCTTTGTACATGGTTCTGACGATCCAGTGGATTACTGAACATCTGAACACTTCAACCGTAAATATCTTTTTAACGAAAAGGATATTTGAAAAACCAAAACCTGTCCCATGCTTTTTTTTGTTAATACGAATGTATACAACTCGAGGAAACCGCTAGAATTCCAACTGGATTTTGAGGATTTGGACAATGTTACTAAGTCCACAATTCTATATATAATTATGTTGATATTGGTATCATATTAAAGCTTGGGAAATTGCGTTTAAAATGGTATATCATACGCGTTGATCACTTCACGCTTCACTGAACGCGACCTGATTATCCAAAGTTGTGCAAAAACTACCCGTGTGCAAGTTTGTATGTTCTCGTTTTGTGAAAGGTTGCATCTCCTGTCTGATTTTCAAAGGTAGCTTCATCCTGCATGTCCTATTCAGGGCCCCCTACCGCTGAACAGTGTGGTTGCTGATGGGAGGAGGATGGGGGATCCTCTTCCACCTTGATAAACATGAAAAACACTGGCAAACCAGCAGGTATTTTGCTTTCATTCACCAAAGGATATTCTTGATAAATATATTCTTTTGAAAAACGATAATACAGACGTGTCCATTCAAGATGGAACAAAACAACGGCAAACCTTATCATGGGTAGTGTTTGCATGACTTTGGATAATAATGTCGTGTTCGGTGAAACGTAAGAGGGTCGAAATGTATGATATATCATTTTAAAGGCAATTTCTCAAGCTTTAACATGATACCAATATCAACATATACATGTTAAGAATTATGGATTTATAAGCTATTAAAGTCCAGTTTCGTTTATTTTGACTCACACTGCTATTGCACAACAGGCAGTCAGCATCCAAGTATTATACACCGTGTCCCAGAAAAAACGAAACCGGGTTTCATGGCAGAAATTTTATGTTATAATGAATAATTTCCTTGATGATATATATATGTCTGAAAAGCTATGTGTCTCTTCTTTTATTTGATATACAACTTATGGCACATAATTCACGCATGGCTGAATTAGAACGATAGAAAGTGGTGTTACCAAAATTAAATTTGCGCGCAGAAATTGCAAGTTTGGGTGATGTTTTGGGGAGAGTTTTAAGAGTAGTAAACGTACTTATTTTGAAAAAGGACAGACACCGCATGAAAATTCATAATTTTATCTTTTATATGACACCTCATGATTAAAAAATAAATTATATATGCCAGAGAACGAATACAATGAAAACATGCTTGATTCCATCCCAAATGAGTAACTTTCCTGATATAGCCTGTTTCCTGATACCCATGTTTGTGCAAATTCACTCATGCATCAAAGTCCATTGTCAGCTGCTAGTCAGGAAAGCTGAGCGACTTCTTACTCAACTTTCACTCATTCCGGCAGAAATCAGGCATGTTTTCATTGTACTCGTTCTCTGGCATAAATCATTTATTTTTTTAGCATGAGGTGTCAGGTAAAAGATAAAAATATGAACTTGTATGTGGTGTTTGTCCTTTTTAAAAATAAGTACGTTTACAACTCTCAAAACTCACCCAAACTTCAAATTTATGCGTGCAAATTGAATATTGGTAACACCACTTTCCATTGTTCTAATTCAGTCATGCTTGAAGTATGTGCCATAAGTTGCACATCAAATGAAAGAAGAGACACAGAGCTTTCCAGGCATATATATATCATCAATTAAATTATTCATTATGACAGAAAATTTCTGCCATGAAACCCGGTTTCGTTTTTTCTGGGACACGGTGTACATGCTCCTCTAAGTATAACAGAGTTTAATGCCACTTGGCACCCCTCACCAAGATTCAAAGTGCTAATACAAGTCACACTAGGAACTGGAGAGACATAATCACAACTTACATGACAAAAATCAACAAATTTTGCACTTCGTCATGTACAGAAATGAATAGACAAAATCCATACAATTTGCACAAAATAAATGTTTTTAATCAAATTGATGCAGAAAATATGTTGTAGGCATAACTAACACCGTTAACTTAGTATTTGACTATACCCCCTTTTGGTATGCCATTAACACATTTTTCTTTAAAATATTTTAAAAATTAACAAAATAGTGTAAAACTTCGACAAATTGATCAAAAAGTGCTCGGTCTAATATTTTTTTCCAAGGAACGAAATATTGGACAGAGCACTTTTTGCTCAGTTTTTGAGATTGTTTAGTAAACACTATCTTGTCACTTAAAGAAACATGATATTTGCGTTCATAGATTATCGAAGGGAGTAGATTAGGAATGCCTACCACAGATTTTCTGTCATGAATTTGAGGAAAACATTAATTTTATGAATGATTGCGTGGATGTTGACCATTAAAAAGTATGGGTTTTATACACTTGTTTTTAATGTACAGTCGCACTTTTATGATTTGTTTCTGTAAGTGCTCATACGTACGTATCATAGAAATATCTTTCAAGTTCTTTGTGGGGCTTCTTTATGAGTACATTTAGTATTGATGAGAGTTGTCAAGTACTAGTCATTTTCCCTTATCAAAGACGTAAGACAAGGCGGAGATGGCCACTATCCTGGTAATAAAAAAAAAATAGTCAAATGTGGCTACTCACTTTGCCAGTAATGCCAGGACATGGTCCCAAAGAAGTTAGATGAAAACACAATAAGCAGGAGCGCAATCATAGTGGATTTCTGTATTAGCATTCATTAAAACAAAGAAGAAGGGAAAAGGTTTACGTATAATCATGATAATGTTAAATTTGATATATTCGGATGACAAGTGAAATCTAACACAATGGACATGTGGATGTGGAGGGACAAGATTGGTAGAGCGCGCGCTTTCCAATCGTGAGATCCCGAGTTCAACCCTTTCCACCGCATTTGTCCTCCGGCAAGACAATTTATCCATATTTGCTGCTCTCTATATTCGGGTGTATAAATGGGGACCCGGTAGATGGTGAAAGCATATACGGTATGTGAAGGATCTTCACAATGCCCATGCGCTGCTGGGAAGGAATTCTCCCCAGGGAGTGGAGATGGTGCACACAATGTGTGCTGGTTTGCATTGTATCCTAAGAACGGGGTAAATCGCTTTAAGAGATGATATTGTATCCTTAATCAGTTATTATAGAAGAAGACTACTCGCTATAGGTCAACATATTTCTACTCCTGCTGAAAGGGTGCATGTACATATACGGTATACTGTACGTGCTGGTGCGAGGGCAAAACACACGTTTGTGACTTCTGTATAATTTCGCGCCATACAAATTGCTAGTATTAAACAATGTACCAGTGACGACTGATAATTTTAATTAATGTACTTCCAAAACCGTTTCATACTTTATTCACATATAATACTGATATTCATTCGTACCCCACCCGATATTCATCTGACCTTCACACTATTATCAAATTTCATGAATAAAATGATCAGGTTTTGATGGAGTCTGGATATAAGATTTGTTTTCATATGGGCTTCAAAAGAAATAAAAGGCTGTGCATTGTGTTATGCTTTGGGGCAGATTATTCCAAATGTCGGGTCTATGATGTCTTATAGATCTATGGGCTATCAAAACTTTGGGATTATTAAGGTGAAGGTCAGATGAATGTCAAGTGGGGTACGAATGAATATCAGTATTATATGTTCCACAGGGATCCGTCATTGGTCCGCTCCTATTCATATGCTACACAACTCCTCTCCAAGAAATCATAGAAGTCCATGGAGTTTCGTGCATGATGTACGCGGATGACCTACAACTCTATGTGTCAGCAAAGACAGGAGAGCGACACCAAGCTATAGCAAAGCTAGAGGCTTGTCTTCATGACGTGCGGTGTTGGATGAATACGAATCAGCTCGTCCTGAATGACAGCAAGACGGAGGTTCTACACGTAACCTCACACAAGAAGCAATCACAAGAAATACCTCCTGTAAATGTTGGCGAAACTCAGGTCTCATGTACTAGTGCAGTGAGGGATCTTGGAGTTACACTAGACAGTCATCTATCTCTACGCCAGCATATCAACACGACATGTCGCAACGCCTCGTTCGCACTTTACAGAATCGGCAAAGTGCGCCATCTCCTCGACAAGCAAACAACAGAAATTCTAGTCCACTCATTTGTTAGCTCTCTACTGGATAACTGCAACTCTCTCCTGTTTGACATTCCCAAAAAAGACATAGCTAAACTTCAACGAATCCAAAATTCTGCTGCCCGTCTAGTATCACGATCAACGAAGCGCACTCACATCACTCCGGTCCTCAAAGAATTACACTGGCTACCCATCTCCTCGAGAATACAATACAAGCTCCTCATCATGACGTACAAAGCAATTCATGGAACATGCCCCAGCTACCTGTCTGACCTCATCACTCCGTATGTACCAGCCCGACCACTCCGTTCCTCATCTCAACATCTCCTTACCACACCAGCCGTAGGTACGAACAAAATCATTTGGTTCAAGGACTTTCTCCAGTGCTGCCCCCAGACTCTGGAACTCTCTTCCCAGCCTCATCCGCTCTGCACAAACCATTGAACAATTCAAGTCACAACTCAAATCGTATCTGTTTTCTAAAGTATGATATAAGTATGTATGTATGCCCATTCATGTAATTTTGTGTTAATGTATGCCTAAATTGTGTATTATAATGTTTACAAAATTAATTTGCTTATGAATCGAATGTTAATACAATTGCTCTTATGTTTTGCTAGTAAAGCGCATTGATAGTTCTCACCAGTTCTGAAATGCGCTATATAAAAAAAATCAGCTATTAATAAAGTATGGAATGGTTTTGGAAGTAAATTGATTGAAAATTTATACATAAATATTGCTGATTGGAAGGTGTGAATATCATTAATTTTCAGCCGGTTTTAAATTCATAAAATATAGAATCTGTGTTTGCTTTTAAAAAAATGCGCATGAGCGCACTATACGTAATGCTTTCTTTTGAAGAATAAATATTGCATTAATTTTCATTACACTGCTATTTTCTCCATGCTATGTTAAGGTATGATATATGAGGGAGTACTAATGAATTATATATCGTAATTATAGTGTCCTTTATGAAAGAAAATATTTCAGTTTATATAATATACCTATACCTCTAGAAACATAGAGTACACATATTATTTATATGAAGATGTCATATCAAATTAGAATCTATTATTACGCCTAGAAATTTGACTGAATCTGTTTGTACAATATGAACCATATCAATACATATATTAACAAGTTCGTGTGTAGAGTGCAAACTCTTAAAATATATAAAGTTGGTTTTATCTATATTTAAAGGGGTAGTACAGTTTTGGTAAGGCTGAACTTTAGTAACCAAACCTGGACAATAACATTATAAACTAATAGTTATTACTCCACCATGCTCGAAAGGTATACAAAATTACAAACGACTAAAAGGCATTTCTAAAAGGCATTGGTTTCAACCATTTTTCATTCAAAATAATGCATGTGATGTTCTATTGAAATAATGATTACGTAGATAGATCATCAACAACTATTTAAAAAACACTTTTGAAAATTTTTGAAAAAGTGTAAGCATTTTTTTCATTTTTTGAAAAAATCATCTAATTATTTGGGCCCCAAATAATTATAAGATTAAATATATTTATTGATATTTCAGCCGTTTCTGGACCGATTTTGACCAAATAAAGTTTATTCTGCCATTAAAATTGCATGTTCTCTCAAATTCGACATTCAGTTTTTCATTATCTCACAAAAAAATTGTGATGTGCAGCGCCCTCTCTACCAAAACTAAACTACCCCTTTAAGAATAGTTTATTACATCTAAACCAAATAGATAATTTAGCTTATTCATAATTCAAAGTTTCAATGAGAGTATTTAAATTTGTATGTGAAAAAATATATTAGTGTCGTCTGCAAATAAAGTGTATGTTAAAGGGGTACTTCAGTTTTGGTAAAGAGGGCGCTGCACATATTTTTTTTGTGAGGTAATAAAAAACTGAGTGTAAAATCTGAAAGAGCATACAATTTTAATGGCAGTATTTTAACTTTATTTGATCAAAATCGGTTCAGATTTATTCGATGATTCTAAAAAAAAATAATTAAAAATGCCATTTTCAAAAGAGGTTTTTAGATAGGCTGTTGTTGATGTGTTGAGTTTAATTCAATTTCAATTTCAATTTCAATTTATTCTTGCTTCCAACAAAACATTACAAATGAATAATGATAATTTGCACAAAATAGTGATATACATATATATTGGAAACAAGAGGGGTCCACTAAAAAGCAATGCTTGTACAATTGTGGACCCCTCAAATAATAGTTAGGTATATTGTACATTTAAATTAACACATTCTAGACTACAACAACATAAACAAATATAGAGAGGAAAACGGGGGGAAAGGGGATGCCAACAGAGACCAATCAACAGAGACCAAACAATTGATCACTATTGTTGGAATAAACTCAGTAAGTCTCCTCCTGATTAGAATAACATAACTTTTTAACAAAAATGTTTTGAGCAAAATAACTCGGCAGGATTGTTCCCACACTTATTGACTAACTTCTGTGTGAAAATGAAATTGGTCCATTGACCAACTTCATTTTCACTCAGAAGTTAGTCACAAAGTGTAGGAACAATCACAAATTTTGAAGGTACTTGGTCTCGACTTGGAATTTTTTAAAAAATAACCCCCCCCCCTTTAAAAAAAATCCTGGGTACGCCACTGCGTGACAGTGGTAATTTCTTACTAATCAGTAAGTGCAAATATTTAAAAGTTAGATTACATGTTTACTTCATACAAACAAAATTCTTGGTATCTGAACAACTTGTGGAAATTCCCCAACACGATGGGGGATTTTGAAACAACTATATGCTGACAAGCTTCACCTCCTATCACACAAAACCGCCAAATTTTGGGGGCAAATATAACCTCAGTCTCTTTTTTCGTGGGCGGGTAGCATAATAATACTGTTTGTGTATCTTCATAAAGAAAAGATATGTACAATTAAAAGTAATTACCAAAGTATGTTTTCAATGTGTCCCTAACCATTCATTGTATGTTACATTGTACAACAGCATTCATGTATAGACTTTGTATTTGATTTTTAATGATTTGGTTGAATAAATCGAAATTGAAAAAATCGAATTGAATTATGCTAAATTATTTTGGCAAGTTACAATCAGTGACAGTGGTGTAGAACTTTTGTGTGCAGTGATCCTTATACATTATATAAGAGATTGAGACAATAATAGGTAGCGAGGCGACCAGGGCAGCCACTATCTCCTTACCCCTTCTCCAAAATAGTACACCTTTGAAAACAGGCATACTGGATTTATTATTTCATCTAAATAATATTGTAATCCAATTTTGCACAATCCATCGTATGACTTGAACGTTTTGACCCGTTAATCCAGTGGTGTATCTTGGTTGGGCTGATTGGAGGGCACAGCATGTTTTCCCAAAAACATTCCCTTATTATGTGTTTTTCATTTGACAACTTATTGGGGGTTAGGGTAACACTTGCCAGTTGTAGCTTCGCCACAACGCGTTCTTACTTCGATTATTAAGACGTGTTTTCACGGGCGTATATAGGGGAACATTCCTCTCAGTAATTCACTATATAAGACATCCTCATGGGCCAATCAATGGTCACAGTAGCCTTAGAAATTTTGAGAGAGCCCTTATGCCATCTGCAGAACGTGATGATGCACTCGACTCTTGAAAGATTGAGCTCCGCTGTCATGCATAACTCCAACTATGTTCACTGGTAGGCTATTCCAGACACTGACTGCCGTATGGATAAAGCTCCTGCCAGTTGAGTGGGCTCTTGATAAAGGTTCTTGTAGAGCGTGACTTGGCATTGACAGACTGGTGCGAGTTGCGCACGGGGTAAACATAATTATAATGTCGACTATGATAAAATACTCATAAATGGATTACGCAAATGATGTAGGCTGGTAGGTCAGTGGCAAAGTACACTCAGCAAAAAAAGAAAGTAAACACTTTTTCAAGTCCAGAATTTTCATATGAAACTTTAATAAAAATCAATTAATTACATATCAAATTTAAGAAAATGTAATTGTTTTTCAACCTGCCAGGTGAACACAAATTGAAACTTTACGCATGAGTGAACACATTTGTTTTTCTCTTCCAATGTGCAAAAGTAAAAATTGCAAAAGTGGACAGTCTGCCATTGATGTGTAAATGCCCTTCCACAACAAAATGGAAACAAAAGATCACACTTACACAATGGCTTTATCTTTGAATGAGAGACAAAGTGGTTAAACTGCATTATTGAGCCTTCGCTCTCTCTCTCTCTTTCCCACAAGAGTTACTGTAGCCACAATGGTGATTAAATGTCCAAAATGTACTGTAAAATCGAAGGCTGAATAAAATGTAATGCAAGATCAAGATGCCTGTCCTTTCCATCGAAGACCGTAGGCGAGCCATTGGGTACCTGTTTCATGTGTCCACAACAATATCAAAGTTGTATAGACGCTACAGACAATATGACTTTTTATATTGTTTGTGCAATTTTACAATTTTTACTTTTGCACCTTGGAACAGACAAATGAATGTGTTCACTCATGCGTAAAGTTTCAATTTGTATTCACCTACCAGGTTGAAAAACAATTAAATATCCTTTAATTTGATAAGTCTATGATTTGATATATAATTGATTTGTTTTTTTTATAAAATCTTATATGAAAAATATGAACTTGAAAAAGTGTTTACTTTCTTTTTGTGCTGAGTGTATAAGGTCAGACTAACTGTTTTTCTTTATTTCGTAAACAATGGTTCTCTATACAGGGTGGCCCAAAAAAAACGGAACGGGGCACTTCCCAAAATACAGCAACACAATTAATATGTCCAATGGATAGCGTGTCCTTTCCAATGAAAAATGATACCAAGAACAGTGATTTTGGTTGAGTAGTTTTTGTTCTAGGGCGCTGTTAGTGACATGATGTCAGGTTCCGTTTTTTGTCAATTTCTACCTAGTCAGGGCCAGTAAAACCGCACGCACCGCCTTTCATACCGTATACACAGCGCGCCATTGACAGTGTGCACTCAGCCGTGTTCCGAGATAATGGGCATGGTATTACGGGCAGTGAGTGCGGTTTTACTGGCCATGAATAGGTAAAAATTGGCACCTGACATGGTCTCACTCACAGCGTCCTAAAACAAAAACTACACGTCCAAAATTACTGTTCTTGGTATCGTGTTTCATTGGAAAAGACACCCTACTGATGGACATAAATAGTTTGGTACTATATTTTGGGAAGTGCCCCGTTCCGTTTTTTTTGGGCCACCCTGTATACATGCTTCGTTTCTCCGGCAGTGCCACTTCATATTTAATGTTGAGACACATGCTCGTTCTTGAGGTAAAGTATTTGCGGCGATTTAAGTACATTTTCAGCAAAAATTTACCCCCTTTTTAACACAAATTGGCATTCAAAAATACCCTTAAATTTTGGCATTTCGACTATACACATTAACCAAAATAACCCTTTTCAAGTACACATATCAAATACAATTTGCGGACCTTCGCGAAAGGTAGGCTACCCTATATTTTGCCGAAAATTTGTTATGAAATGTATAACCTTTGTATCAAATTTCACGAATATAGTCACGAAATATACACCCTTTTTTCCATTTCCGCGATTTTTTTGTTTTGCGAAGATTATGTAAATTGACCCCTTTTTCGCGAAATTGCTAACGATCATGCGTAGGCTATACATGGTCAATGTGCAGTGACACCCCGGGTTAGTTTTTTTTATACCTATCATTACCTAACATAAAAAAAAGTATTCATGGAGTACACTTTGTATTCCCCGTATTATTTCAAGATGCACACGCAGATATAGCTATGGCGCAATAAATAATTGATCAAGCCATTATAATATTATTATGTTTACAAGACTGTCAACGGTCTAAGAGTTATAATCGGGTATAGTTATTGTATTATCTTTGTTCGCACTACAGTTTACTCAAGTACTCCAAATCTGTCTCATATATATATATACGAGAGGCAAGGTGGGCACGTATCCGCCCCTTATGATTTGTAACTGAAATATAATAATACACGGAAAGTACCAAAAATAAAGAAATACATAGACTGTGCCCCAAACCAATGGTGTTCCCCCTGCCTTTACCCCCATAAAAAAAAATAACCATGGCTCTACTTCTGTCACAAGATCGACCAAATAATAGTTGGGTATATTGTACATTTAAATTAACACATTCTAGACTACAACAACATAAACAAATATAGAGAGGAAAACGGGGGGAAAGGGGATGCCAACAGAGACCAATCAACAGAGACCAAACAATTGATCAGTATTGTTGTAATAAACTCAGTAAGTCTCCTCCTGATTAGAATAACATAACTTTTTAACAAAAATGTTTTGAGCAAAATAACTCGGCAGGATTGTTCCTACACTTATTGACTAACTTCTGTGTGAAAATGAAATTGGTCCATCGAGTCATGCATGAGTGAGCACACATCAAAGGAAAGATTGGCACTTTGTGTGCTCACTCATGCGTGACTCAATGGACCAACTTCATTTTCACTCAGAAGTTAGTCACAAAGTGTAGGAACAATCACAAATTTTGAAGGTACTTGGTCTCGACTTGGAATTTTTTTTAAAATAACCCCCCCCCCCCTTTAAAAAAAATCCTGGGTACGCCACTGCGTGACAGTGGTAATTTCTTTTACTTCATACAAACAAAATTCTTGGTATCTGAACAACTTGTGGAAATTCCCCAACACGATGGGGGATTTTGAAACAACTATATGCTGACAAGCTTCACCTCCTATCACACAAAACCGCCAAATTTTGGGGGCAAATATAACCTCAGTCTCTTTTTTCGTGGGCGGGTAGCATAATAATACTGTTTGTGTATCTTCATAAAGAAAAGATATGTACAATTAAAAGTAATTACCAAAGTATGTTTTCAATGTGTCCCTAACCATTCATTGTATGTTACATTGTACAACAGCATTCATGTATAGACTTTGTATTTGATTTTTAATGATTTGGTTGAATAAATCGAAATTGAAAAAATCGAATTGAATTATGCTAAATTATTTTGGCAAGTTACAATCAGTGACAGTGGTGTAGAACTTTTGTGTGCAGTGATCCTTATACATTATATAAGAGATTGAGACAATAATAGGTAGCGAGGCGACCAGGGCAGCCACTATCTCCTTACCCCTTCTCCAAAATAGTACACCTTTGAAAACAGGCATACTGGATTTATTATTTCATCTAAATAATATTGTAATCCAATTTTGCACAATCCATCGTATGACTTGAACGTTTTGACCCGTTAATCCAGTGGTGTATCTTGGTTGGGCTGATTGGAGGGCACAGCATGTTTTCCCAAAAACATTCCCTTATTATGTGTTTTTCATTTGACAACTTATTGGGGGTTAGGGTAACACTTGCCAGTTGTAGCTTCGCCACAACGCGTTCTTACTTCGATTATTAAGACGTGTTTTCACGGGCGTATATAGGGGAACATTCCTCTCAGTAATTCACTATATAAGACATCCTCATGGGCCAATCAATGGTCACAGTAGCCTTAGAAATTTTGAGAGAGCCCTTATGCCATCTGCAGAACGTGATGATGCACTCGACTCTTGAAAGATTGAGCTCCGCTGTCATGCATAACTCCAACTATGTTCACTGGTAGGCTATTCCAGACACTGACTGCCGTATGGATAAAGCTCCTGCCAGTTGAGTGGGCTCTTGATAAAGGTTCTTGTAGAGCGTGACTTGGCATTGACAGACTGGTGCGAGTTGCGCACGGGGTAAACATAATTATAATGTCGACTATGATAAAATACTCATAAATGGATTACGCAAATGATGTAGGCTGGTAGGTCAGTGGCAAAGTACACTCAGCAAAAAAAGAAAGTAAACACTTTTTCAAGTCCAGAATTTTCATATGAAACTTTAATAAAAATCAATTAATTACATATCAAATTTAAGAAAATGTAATTGTTTTTCAACCTGCCAGGTGAACACAAATTGAAACTTTACGCATGAGTGAACACATTTGTTTTTCTCTTCCAATGTGCAAAAGTAAAAATTGCAAAAGTGGACAGTCTGCCATTGATGTGTAAATGCCCTTCCACAACAAAATGGAAACAAAAGATCACACTTACACAATGGCTTTATCTTTGAATGAGAGACAAATGTGGTTAAACTGCATTATTGAGCCTTCGCTCTCTCTCTCTCTTTCCCACAAGAGTTACTGTAGCCACAATGGTGATTAAATGTCCAAAATGTGACCCGTCCTACGTAGAAGAACCAGAAGTCGACAAAGTTGATTTTCTGGATTTGTGTTTAGTTCGATTCAGCAATATCTAAGCTTTAATATGATACAAAGTTTGTCTCATAATGATTCTGCAACGCGGAGTTATTGACGCTTTTCTAAGGCAAATATTGAACGGTCTGGAAATAAGATGCCGAGAAAATAGCTCAAGAAACTTTACATCCATTTCGAAAGTGAAATTAGCGTTTTAAGCAGGCCATAAATGAACCGATTGCATGAATAGAATGTCGTAGCAACCTTTATTCAATTTTCTCGAAATCTTGCATATCAGTAAATATGTATGATATACACCTTCCCTCCAGAAACTGTTGAATATTATCCATGCATTGTAGAGATATGAACAGATTTAATTACAATTTAAGTGGGTTTGGAACGATAAACTGTACACATCGAGCACATGATACAATAGCGAGCACTTTCAGGTAACAAAAGGGATTCCGCTCTGGCTCTGTTTATTGTTCGATTAATCGGTATTGACTGGCAGTTTGATTTTAGGAATGCAAACTTGCGTCTGGTGCGTAATGTAAAAACTATTACAAAGAACAGTATGTTGATACGTGAAAAGTAAAACGGGGTATCGAAGCTAGACATTTTGGAGGGGGGGGGCCCCAGGTACCAAAGGGGGAGGGGGGGGGGGATCCGTTGGTACAGGGTTTGTTTTCGTTCTTTTGGCGGGGATGCCCGGGGATGTCCCTTAGAAAATTTTAAAACAGGTGTCTAAGTAACGGAGGCGAGCCTCGGTCAACTTCAAAATGAGGGTATATAAAAGAGTGGGATTGTGCTTTAGCCAACTTAAAACAAGCTCTAAATAGCGTTTTTTTGTTTTGTTTTTTTGGTGGTGTGGGGGGGGGGGGGGGGGGGGGGTATGCCTTATTATAAAATTATTATGAACTACTTAAATATTTAGTACGTCAAATTAATTCTACATACGATTAATGAATGTTATGTTACAGGGCCCAATTCTTTAATCTATATAATACTCACACTCAACCAGTGGTGTACATAGTGTATGAGGTTGGAGGGGGTGGTTGTGCAGTTAATTGGATAGGACTTGGGTCGTATTGTCATAAACATACTTTGTCAAACTCAATAGGGCCACTATACAATGGAGGCCATTTGGATTACTAATCTCCGTGCACAGTCAATAGGGATTAAAGAATCTCGATGTGCGCTGGCCGCTCTTGACAGCTACAGAGATTCCAACTTAGCACAAAGGGGTTGTTAAGAGGCGGAGCTTAATATCGATCGCTTTTAGTGGCAAATAATTTTGGAACGCAAACTTTTCAAACCTGCAAAAAACATGCTTCAAAACTCTGCTTAATTTTTACCTTTCCACTGGATATTTTTACTGGATATTTTGCGTACCGGTAGAACAGATATCAGGGAAATGTATGAGGCTATAATATTTTTTTTCACCTTTTCATGCAATTTCAAATCAATCGTGATATCTGAGGTTCGGCATCTTGCGACTTCTGGCTCCTCTGCGGATGGCGAGGCACAAATGTACTGTAAAATCGAAGGCTGAATAAAATGTAATGCAAGATCAAGATGCCTGTCCTTTCCATCGAAGACTGTAGGCGAGCCATTGTGTACCTGTTTCATGTGTCCACATCAATATCAAAGTTGTATAGACGCTACAGACAATATGACTTTTTATATTGTTTGTGCAATTTTACAATTTTTACTTTTGCACCTTGGAACAGACAAATGAATGTGTTCACTCATGCGTAAAGTTTCAATTTGTATTCACCTACCAGGTTGAAAAACAATTAAATATCCTTTAATTTGATAAGTCTATGATTTGATATATAATTGATTTGTTTTTTTTATAAAATCTTATATGAAAAATATGAACTTGAAAAAGTGTTTACTTTCTTTTTGTGCTGAGTGTATGAGGTCAGACTAACTGTTTTTCTTTATTTCGTAAACAATGGTTCTCTATACAGGGTGGCCCAAAAAAACGGAACGGGGCACTTCCCAAAATACAGCAACACAATTAATATGTCCAATGGATAGCGTGTCCTTTCCAATGAAAAATGATACCAAGAACAGTGATTTTGGTTGAGTAGTTTTTGTTCTAGGGCGCTGTTAGTGACATGATGTCAGGTTCCGTTTTTTGTCAATTTCTACCTAGTCAGGGCCAGTAAAACCGCACGCACCGCCTTTCATACCGTATACACAGCGCGCCATTGACAGTGTGCACTCAGCCGTGTTCCGAGATAATGGGCATGGTATTACGGGCAGTGAGTGCGGTTTTACTGGCCATGAATAGGTAAAAATTGACAAAAATTGGCACCTGACATGGTCTCACTCACAGCGTCCTAAAACAAAAACTACACGTCCAAAATTACTGTTCTTGGTATCGTGTTTCATTGGAAAAGACACCCTACTGATGGACATAAATAGTTTGGTACTATATTTTGGGAAGTGCCCCGTTCCGTTTTTTTTGGGCCACCCTGTATACATGCTTCGTTTCTCCGGCAGTGCCACTTCATATTTAATGTTGAGACACATGCTCGTTCTTGAGGTAAAGTATTTGCGGCGATTTAAGTACATTTTCAGCAAAAATTTACCCCCTTTTTAACACAAATTGGCATTCAAAAATACCCTTAAATTTTGGCATTTCGACTATACACATTAACCAAAATAACCCTTTTCAAGTACACATATCAAATACAATTTGCGGACCTTCGCGAAAGGTAGGC